>OX459015.1:6133200-6333200 GCA_949774965.1 Diarsia brunnea | reverse complement strand
AGAATGAGAAAGAGAAAGAGAAAGAGAATAAGAAAGAGAATGATGTGAAAACTTTACTTTAAGTTTAATAAAAACGCATACTAATATAGTCCTAGCATTTTATTTATTTGTGCATCGTCTTACACATTACACAACCGTAGACAGAGTATTCTAGACAACGATGAGCCATAGAGAGGAACGCACAGATTATCCAAGCATATCTTAACACTCCCTCTCAATTTCAAGTTTATAATAATCAAAAAACTTTAAATTGTTTATGAACTAAAAGCCATTAAATTCTTAACAATAAAAGGTACCTAGTCTTTTTAGTATAACAATATGGCAACCCTAAAATGACTTTTCTACTTTTACAAGTTCTGACGTTTTACTTGACAAGTTGACATTAACCTTGATGTTTTTAAAAGTAAAATATAGTCTAAGTTTATCTTACAAAACAAGCAAATTTTCGCGGAAATATGTAAATTTAACACTACACAACGGTTTTGTCATAATGTCCGATGTATTTTCACTGGTATTAACGTATTTTACACTTACAATGTTTTTGTTTATAATGTCTTTTATGAAGTGGTATTTTATATCAATGTGTTTGGTGTGACGCGTATTTTCACTGTTCATTATCATTTTTATAGCACTTTGATTGTCAACACACAATAACACACTACACTCATCCTGAAAATCCATTGCAAGTCCTCGAACAAACAACAATTCGCTCACACACATTGCAGCGGCTACATACTCCGCTTCTGCTGTGGAAAGCGCCACAGCCTGCTGCTTCCTTGAACTCCATGAGACAAGATTGCCTTGGTGATAAATGAGCATGCCACTGACACTCTTTCTGTCAGTTTTATCACCTGCCCAGTCTGCATCTGAAAAGGCTGAAATGGAAGAAACATTAGAGTTTTCTTCTTTCTTCTTATAGGTCAACACCCTGTTCACTGTTCCTTTGAGATAGTGTAAAATTCTTTTTGCAGCATTCCATAAGCTTCTGGTTGGCTTGTCCAAGTATCTACTTAAAAATGATGTAGCAAATGTGATATCTGGTCTGCTTATAGTAGCCAGGTAATTTATACTTCCTATTAATTCTCTGTATGGTACATTATTAATTATCTCTTCTTTTTCAGGTACTTGAAAATTATTTTCCATTGGTGTCTTCATTTCCTTGCATTCACTCATATTGTATTTTTGTAATAAATTCTTTATAAATTGTTTTTGTGATAATTTTAATGTGTTTTCATTTCTCTCAATTTTTATTCCCAGAAAGTTACTGATTTTCCCCATATCCTTTGCTTTAAATTCTTCCTGCAACAACTGAGTCACTTTATTCATTTTGTTTTCATTTCCCATTAACAGGATATCATCGACAAATAGAATTAACCATATTTCTTCTCCTATGTATAGGCATATATCATTCTTTGATCTTCTCATGTTTATTTTTATGCAAAACTCATTAAATTGTTTGTTCCAGCATTTTGGTGATTCTTTCAGACCATATAATGCTTTCTGTAGTTTCAGAACAGTTCCTTCTCTTTTTTCCTTGATATTTACTCCCTCTGGCACTTTGATGAATACTTCATTTTCTATTTTTCCATTTAAGAAAGCTGTGGGTATATCTAACTGTTTTATTTGCCAGTTATTATTTAATGCTTGCGACAGTCCCATCCTTATAGTTGTCATCTTAGCTACAGGGGAGTAGACTAAGTTATCATTTTCTTGTTGAAAACCACGGGCAACTAACCTGGCTTTTTTCGTGCCATCTGACTTTTCCTTAAATATCCATTTAGTGTCTATTGCTTTTCTTCCTTTGGGTAATTCTGTTTCTACCCAAGTTTCTTGTTCTTCTAATGACTTTAACTCTTTTTCAACAGCGATTTTCCATTCATTACTTTGTTCCATAGCTTCTTTATATGTTGTAGGATCATTTACACTTGACAGCATGCAGTAGGCTTCATAGGATTCAAAATCATTATAGCGTTGTGGCTTTTTTACTTCTCTGCCTGAGCTTGTAAACTTTTTATCTGTCTCATCTTTTTCTTTGTATTTTTCTTCATCATTCAGTTGTTCATCATTATTTTCTTCTGTGTAGTATTTTATTTGTTTATTCTCCTTTTGTTCTTCTCCATATTTAATATTTGATTCATCAAACCTGACATCTCTAGATACAATTTTTTCATCTATAGTCGGGTCCCATAGTTTATAACCATTTGTAGAATAGCCAATAAATCTAGCTGAAATAGCTCTGTTTGACAACTTGTCCTGTTTAGTCATTATGTGTGCCCAAGCCTTGCATCCAAATATTTTTATTTTCTGTAAATTAAATTCCCTGTTTCTGATTTTGGCAGGAATTTTATTCTGTATAGATGAACATGGTGAACGATTTATCAAAAATGTTGCTGTTAGAACAGTTTCTCCCCACAGGTGCCTTGGTAGATTTGATTCATCCAACATAGTTCTTGCTTTATCATAGATAGTGCGATTCATTCGCTCTGCTTTACCATTTTGCTGCGGGCTGTATGGTTGAGTATACTCAATTTTAATACCTTTTTCATCACAATAGTCTTTTAGCCTTTTTGCAGTAAACTCTCCTCCATTATCACATCGTATTCTCTTAATTTTAATATCTTCTTGTCTTTCTGCTTCTTTTATATATTGAATTAGCTTGTCTGTTGCTTCATTTTTGTTTTTTAATAAGTATGTTTGTGTAAAGTGTGAGTAGTCATCTATTATGGTTTGGAAATATCTATACCCTTCTTTTGTTGGTATTCTTGTTGGGCCTGCTATGTCTGTATGTATCAGATCACCAACTTTGCTAGATCTTGAACTTTCTAGTCTTCTAAATGGTTGTCTGACTGCTTTAGATCTCATGCATACCTCACATGTCTGCTTACTGTATGGTAGCCCAAGTATTATTAAGTTTTTCCTGCACATGTGGCCCATCCTTTTATGCCAAATATCTTTCTCACTTTCTTCACCAATGTTAGCATATAATTTATTATTGAGCTGTAATGTAAGTATATAAAGCTGTCCTCTTTTCTGTCCATGGTAGACTTTCCTGTTTTCAGATATTATCAACAACTTTTCATTTTTAAATATTACTTGTTTCTTTCTTTCTACAAGTTTACTAACTGACAGCAAATTGTTGCTTATTCCCGGTACAATTACAACTTCTAATTTTAATTCTTCACTTTTATAGTATGCTTGTAAATATCCTTTTTTCTCTGCTATTAATACTTGTCCATTTGCAATCTTTATCTCTAATTTTTCATGCAACTTTTCAATATTTGATAGGTATTTTTCATAACATTCTTGTATAAAATGTTGTGTGGCTCCCGAGTCAACTATAAAATTTATGATACCATTCTGGTTGTCGCTCAGTAACGCTTCATCCGAGGCTATGAAGAGTGGATGTTCCTGTTCAGCAGGTTGAGCAGCTCCACCTCGTGTTCTCGGACCTCTGTATCCTCTGCCCCGGCCTCTACCTCGGCTATGACATTCAAATGACTTGTGTCCCTTCTTGCGACACCGATAACAAATAATATCTGAGCTCACAAATGACGATGACGGTTCTTGTTCAGTTACTCTATCTTTTCTCACTTCGTGGTCCAACAATTTTGCTTTGACAAATTCTAATTTTATTTCGGTATTTACCGTCTCAAGTGCTGTAATAATGTGATTGTATTCTTCCCCTAATCCAGTTAACAGGTAACATACCTTGTCGCTTTCTTCAATTTTTTCACCAATCACTTCCAGTTCTCTTATAATACATTCATACTTTGAGAAATATTCTTCAAGGTTTCCACTTGTGTGTTTTAGGTTAAGGAGTTTTCTTCGCAATGTTATTTTTGAAATGACACTTTTTCTTTGGAAAGTGTTTGTTAGTACATCGATCATTTGCTTTGATGTACTGCATTCCTTTACGATATTCAGGTGCCGGTCCTGTAGACATTGCACAATAATGCTCTTTGCTTTTGCATCCAAAATTTTTGTTTTCTCGTCGATAGTCTCTTGATGTATGACTTCGATGAGTCCTCGTTCTTCTAAAATGCATTTTAATCTAAACATCCAGTTGTCGAATGCTGATGCATCTAATTGTGGCAATGTGCTATGAATTTGCCCTTGCACATTCGTCGCCATTTTTATTTTACTAAAATCTATCCCTACAAATCTCAACAATCATTACACTTTTTGTTTCTATGCTAAAACTATTGGGCGTCTGGGCCCATAACCTGTGAAAACTTTACTTTAAGTTTAATAAAAACGCATACTAATATAGTCCTAGCATTTTATTTATTTGTGCATCGTCTTACACATTACACAACCGTAGACAGAGTATACTAGACAACCATGAGCCATAGAGAGGAACGCACAGATTATCCAAGCATATCTTAACAAATGAGAATGAGAAAGAGAAAGAGAAAGAGAAAGAGAAAGAGAAAGAGAAAGAGAAAGAGAAAGAGAAAGAGAAAGAGAAAGAGAAAGAGAAAGAGAAAGAGAAAGAGAATGAGAATGGGAAAGAGAATGAGAAAGAGACTGAGGAAGAGACTGAGAAAGAGACTGAGAAAGAGAAAGAGTGAGAAAGAGAAAGAGAATGAGAATGGGAAAGAGAATGAGAAAGAGACTGAGAAAGAGACTGAGAAAGAGACTGAGAAAGAGACTGAGAAAGGGACTGTGAAAGAGACTGAAAAAGAGACTGAGAGACCCCGCCCCACCCCAATCCCAATACCCATCTCAATATCCACCTCCGCCCCAATATCCACCCCCATCTCAAAACCCCGCCTCACCTCAATCCCAATACGCACCTCAATATCCACCTCCGCCCCAATATCCACCCCCATCGCAAAACCCCACCCCACCCCAATCCCAAATACCAACCACAATACCAACCCCAATACCAACCCCAACACCAACCTCAATATCCAACCTCAATACCAACCCCAATATCCACCCCTATACCAACCCCAATATCCAAATCAGTACCCAATACCGAACATTCGATTGGACATACCGAATAATAAACGGAACGATACGGGCACACCAAACAACCAGAAGAGCGGGTGCCAATCAACGGGATCCGGCGATTGTTATGATAGAACGGCTAAAATCCTACTTTAGGGCTTTCAGTCCTGAGAAAAAAAAAACGTTACAAGGTGTGGTCTCTAAATTCCCGGTACCACAAATTATGTTGAATGAAACAAATACCTATTTGAAAAATTTTCAATATAAATTTTATTGGACTAAGATGCACGTCTTACATGAAAATGTTACAACGGTGAGAAGAGAGAAATTATAATAAACTATAGACTTTTACAGTGTCCCGGAAAACGATACTTTCCAGACTTTCAAAACTAGGTTTCTTACTTATAGGCTATGTGATTCAAAGTCAAAACAAGATATATTAATCAAGTACTTTATTAAGAAAATTAAATAAAAAAATCATTTGTTTTTTTTTCATTTTTGTTGTGGGCTGGGCACGTAAAAACAACGGGCGGTTGCTGTCGTTACAGACAGGGAGTACCTACTTTTGTTACAAAATTATTATTTACTAGCTTATACCTGCGTCTTTGCCTGCGTGGACGTCAATAATTGTCCCACGGGATCGTACTACCAGGATATAAAGTATCAAATGTGTTAATCCTGGGTATAAACTACATGTGTTATATATAAACTAAATGGTTATGGTTTGGTACAAAATGGAACCATTTGACAGTTAATCAATGGACACTATGATAGCCACTGACATTTAAAAAGATACGCAATAGCCCTTTTTTTTTATGGTGGGTGGAAAATCATCAAATGACCCCTCCCGCTCTTGGGCAGTGCAAAAGGGAGTGTCAGACTTCTACTGACTAAAAACCACCCATGTTCCTTCTTAGCCCTTCATGTCGAGGCCGCGGTATCTGCGAACAACCCGCAGCCCCGACGGGCGTCGGCCCTTGCCCCCTTCCATGTTGCTGACATCTCTTTGAGGCACGCGTGGAACACGAACGCGCCGTCGACACGGCCTGTCGTCGTCATAAGACGGACGGACGGCGAGCTTACCCATAACAGGCCCGCGTCTACGGTGGCCGGAAGCCATCACGTGGCCCCCGACGCCCGCAACGCCTCCCGCGGCGGTTGGGACGAGAGGTTCTCTCCCTCTCACGTTCCGCCACCTCCTTCGCTAGCATAACTGATTCGCAAAAGGAGGCGACGGCGTCCCATTCCTCCTCGCCCCGGACCATGGCTTGCACCAGGGCCGGCGCGAGAGGTAGCCGCCGCCGTTCGCCGCTACGAGAACACGGCGGGGCTCCGCCCAAGCGGGATACACCTCCACAGTGTGCTCCACCGTGTCCTCCGGCCGATCCTCACAATGGTGGCATCCGGGCGTTTCCTCCCGCCTGATTCGGTGCAGGTACCTCACGAAACAACCGTGTCCGGTGAGTACCTGCCTCAGACGGAAGGTGAGGGCGCCTCTCCAGCCACTCCTCAAAGAGGGGACTTACCGCCACTATCGTGGCGTGCCCTATACGCAATAGCCCTGCTGTTCAGTTTATGGTTATCATTAAAATTCTACTAATGAACAAGACTATCTTGTGGCTTACACACCACGTCTTCACTCATTACTTTTATTACCCGACTGCAAGGAAAAGGTAATGTTTCTCACGACTATCTTTGTTTGTAATATTCTTTATTTCCTTATATCTTCCAAACCACGGGTTTTCTTTAATTAAGATATCATAAGATTCACCACATTAGTTTGGACTAATAAGAACACTTAGGTGTTCTTAGATAGGTGACATAAAAAATAAATAAATATGGGGCTGCTAGATTTCATTGTTTGAGGTAAAAATTTTTTTTTGTTTCGAGTAACATATCAAAATGAAGGTTTTTAAAAGTGGATAACAAAAATGAATTGTTTACTAGTAAAACTACTCAATAAATGACATGGTGACATTTTAAACCCGGTAATCGATACCAACAAACTACATATCAATAGATTTCTTGTAATCTATCTATCTTCTATATCTTCTATATCTATACATATAATAAATCTGTAGAGAAATCGTTTTTGTACATCGAAAATATTTAAAAAAAAAATTGTCAGGGTATTAAAGTATTACCAACAGAACACATTTCCAGCATTTTTGGAATTTTTGTCTGTTTGTCTGTTTATCTGTTTGTCTGTTTCGATGACTAAGCATCACGTCAAATTTACGAAACGAATGTAGGTAACTTTTATACATAAATATTGTGCGTAACTTGGACTATTACTTAGTCTTTGTTTCATCGTAATCGGTGCTCTCTATCAAAAGATATATGAATTTATAGTTTTCAAGAAGAACTTATCGTTATGGTCAAGAATGAGACAAGCAACGACATCTATTGAACGAATATGGTACTTATTACTAAATACCTTCACAAGATAACTTTAAAAAAGTTATGATAGCAAAAGGTACGTAGATATAAGTCTAAATGACGCTGCTTTCAAAATCTACATAGCCTAAACCTTATAGTGTTTGATCGCTCTTTTTTAGCAGTTTATCTTCGTCTTCGACAGATGGCGTTATTAATTTGATGTCATTTTCTGAACCGCGGTGATAGTAAACATACACACATTATGTTTCGTGAATAGTCAACAAATAAAAATTTACCAATTACACAGTATTAAAATACTATTTTTTTAAACTAAATTAAAATTAGATAAAACCCAAGACATATTTTTTTTGTACCGTGTGGGAATCGAACCTGCGACACGCAGTGCTCCGCAGTTAATCGTCCACCCATTGCGCCAACCATGTCGTCATATAGATGTGGTGTGTTGTTAGCCCTATGTGTCGAGGCCGCGGTATCTCTTTCGAACAACCCGCAGCCCCAACGGGCGTCGGTCCCCTTCAATGTTGCTGACATCTCTTTGAGACGCGCGTGGAACACGAACGCGCCTCCATCGTCATAGGACGGACGAACGATTAACTAGCCCGTTACTCACCGTTCACAGGCCCGCGCCTACGGTGGCCGGAAGCCATCACGTGACCCCCGATGCCCAGAGCGTCTCCCGCGGCGGCTGGGACGAGAGGTTGTCTCCCTCTCACGTTCCGCCACCTCTTTCGCTAGCATTACTGCTTCGCAGAAGGAGGTGGCGGCCATTTCAGATTCGATGTCCCAGATTCGGTACAGGTACCCTCTCGAAACACCCTCTAATCCCCTCTTTTTTTTTGTGGTTCGTAAATTATCAAATGACTCATCCCGCTCTGAGCGGAGCGGAAGAAAGTGTCAGACTTCTACTGACTAAAAACCACCCACGTTCCTTCTTAGCCCTTTGTGTTTCGGGGCCATGGTATCTCTTGCGGACAACCCTCAGCCCCGGCAGACGTCCCTTTGGGGCACCTTAATTGTTGCTGACATATCTTTGAGGCGCGCGTGGAACACGAACGCGCCAACGACAATCTGTCTGCCTGTCGACTATAATGTACCTGTTTCAAATTTCTTCAAGATCCGTTCGGCGTTCTGACGTGGTTGATTAACAAACACCCATCCATCTAAACTTTAGTATGAGATATAGTCAGTACTTTGCATTACTCTCTTCTTATTTTCTACAGCGTCAGTAAGTTAACGCAGGGCAATGATTAAATGTACTTTTATCTAAGCGACGCATTTTAGTTTCCGACAAGCACGCGAACGAAGTCGCGGGCACAGCTAGTGAAAGGAATAAAACTGCACTGACGGCAGCCAAAGGGTTTTAAAGTTTGTATGAAAAATTAATACGCGTGAATCAATTTACTTGAAACGTAAACTTATTTGCCACTATAGTTTTTCAAAAGTACCCCTTAAAGAAATGGAAAAAGAAGTTCAGGTATAGAATACATGTTAGTACTACATACAGAAGGGACACTCCCTTCCCCGCGCTCATGTTAAATACCGCACCCCACCCCGCACTTCGAGGTATTCGTCGCCGACTCTTGAGCAAGGGCGCTCGTAATCGTAAGAACCGCAGCGCTGCACTACTGACACGAATTCACAATTGCTATTTTAAAGTTTTATTTGAGTTTTAATTACGATGGTTGGATATTTGTGCTTCCGAATTTGTATTTACATAAACTGTTTATTGAGATAAGATTATTGTAAGATTTCGCATTTTTAATACCATGCGATTTAATAACCGTTTATTCAGAGATAAGTCGTTTAAACCAAAATGTTTTAGTGTAAGCAATATTTAGTTAGGTACCTTTTGTCATTAATGATGACAAAAGGTACCTAACTAATGACAGTTTTCTGGTGTAAAATAATTTTTTGCAGGACCCTAAGACTCTAACGATTAAAACAAGACCATTAGCCGACCGGTCCCATGGATAGATTTTGAGCTACAGGTAGTTTTAGTCAAAAAATCATAAAAAAGTCAGATAAAAAATAAAAATAAATTAAAAAAAACCTTGAGGCCAAGGTCAATATAATGGGCGGGGGTAGGTAGCAGACTATCCCTAGTTTCTACCCTAGGCGTATGTACAGCTCCCTTCCAAACACCCTGTATATTACAATGTCACTTCATTCATAATAATGTGCGTTCGGTCAGCGCCGCCACCTGGAGTCGTCGTTCGGTTTCCGCGCCATTTTTTACGCTACGACAACCCTAATGGAGTTTACCCACACATTCGCACGTGCACAAACGTTATTTGATTATGTAGTAGTAATAGGCAATTATTTTGCGAGCGTTGTATGGAGTGTCCGAGGTGTGGTTCAGGGTAGAATTTTGTATGTAAAAATCTTACTGTGAGATGGAATCAACTTGAAACTCATTACTAACACAAATAATATATAAAGCATTGCGTGTGAAATAAAACAATTTTATTGATTTAAAAAACGGACTAGTGCGAAAACAAGGATCCCGTAATTGTATCCGAAAATGGAAAACTGAATACTTAAATTTTAATTTCAGTCGGGGGACTGTTCGGTGGATCATTTCTTTACAGGTCCCCCGACTGAAATTAAAATTTAAGTAACCATTTACCCATTTTCGGATACAATTAAAGGCAAAGCGGGCGGTGGCAAAGTTAACCGCTGCCGGTAAAAATTCTCCAAAAAAATTTGTTTGGAATACGGAAGCAGATTTAAGTTTTTCCAAACTGAAAGAATATTTGACTTCGACTCCGATTTTAGCTTGTCCTGATTTTGACCTTCCTTACTCAGTTCATTGTGACGCTTCTAATTATGGTGTAGGAGCCATGTTGACTCAGAAACAAAACAATGTTGAAGTGGTTATTGCGTATATGAGCAAAACTCTTAGTAAACATGAACAGAATTATTCTACTACGGAACGTGAAACTTTAGCTGTTATTGCTGCACTTGAACATTGGCGTTGTTATCTTGATAATGGTAAACGATTCACAGTTTACACTGATCATGCTGCACTGAAATGGTTTTTGAATTTGTCTAATCCTTCTGGGAGATTAGCTCGTTGGTCTCTTCGATTATCATGCTTCGATTTTGAACTAAAACATAAGAAAGGAAGAGGTAATGTAGTCCCAGACTTACTTTCGCGTCATAGGGATCCTGATACAGTCATTTTTGATAGTGTCGCACCTGTGGTTAGAGACAACGCGTCTCAATTGGAACATTATAATAAAATTTTTACCAAATGTCGTGATAACCCTGATGATTATCCTAACCATAAAATCCGCGATAATAAGTTCTATCGTTATTCTAAGTCAAACAATGATCTTAATGAGGATTTTTCATGGAAAGAAGTTCCTCCTCCCTCTGAGAGGCTAGACCTTATCAAATCTTGCCATGGTTTGCTAAATAATAACCCACATATTGACATCTTTAAAACTTACAAGAAGCTTTCTTTTAGATATTACTGGTCGGGTATGTTTATAGAAGTGGCAAAAGTATGTTCTACATGCGAAACATGTCTTGCCTATAAACATTCGAATCATTCACCATATGGTCTTATGGGTAATCCAAAAATTTGTTCGAGACCTTTCCAAAATATATCTTTAGACCTTATGGGTCCTTTGCCTATGACGAGACAGCGTAATCAATATATTCTCGTGATTACGTGTTCATTTTCAAAATACGGTCTTATTTTTCCTATTAAACGTGCTACGGCTACTAATATTATACAACATCTTGAAAACTTTGTATTTTTAGCTCATGGTGTACCACAAACCATTATTATGGATAACGGTTCACAATTTCAATCTAATGAGTTTCAAATTTTTTGAAATAATTATAAAGTTCCCTTTGTATATTATTCGCCTAAATATTGTCCACAAGTAAATCCAACTGAACGTTATAATAGAACAATTATCACGGCGTTATCACAGTTAGTCGGTGATCTGTCCGCTGAGCGGCAATTTGCCGCGGCAACGGAGTGACCCCCCGGTGGATCGCCTCCAGATCCCATGGCGGCAATCTGGCAAGGAGGTTCGCCGCCTCGCGGGACATCGTGTGGTACTCACGGACTAGCCTCACGGCCATCACCTTTCACCATCATCACCTTCATCACCGTTCAGGTAGTGGGCGTGGGTGCGTGCTTTGAGAAAGCGGGCCGCTTTCTCAAAGCACGCACCCACACCGGCGCCCCGTAAAGGGCCATGGACCGCACGATCCCCGCATAGAACCTCCGGCAGAAGGCGTTTGGCCCCCCCAGGTTAGACAAGAGCCACCTAAAGGCAGCCCCGGCCCGCTCCAGTCTGGGAGCCAAACGTCGGAAATGCTCCACGAAGTTCCACCGGCTGTCGAGTCCTAGGTACTTCAAAGTACACTCGACGCCGATGGGTAACCCTGGTGGACACGGCCTGTCGTCATAAGTCAGACGGACGATGAGTTAACCCATTACTCACCGTACACAGGCGCGTCTACGGTAGCCGAGAGCCAACATGTGGCTCTCAAGGCCCGGAGCGTTTCCCGCGGCGGCTGAAATGTGAGGTTCTCACCCTCTCACGTTCCGCCACCTTCTTCGCTAGCATGACTGCTTTGCATAAGGACGTGACGGCTTCCCATTTCCTTTTGCTCTGGACCATGGATTGACCAGGGCCGCACGAATGAGGTGCCGTGGCGCTTCTTCAGCCACTCCAAGATGTATGCCCGTTAAGTAAAAATAGAATGGGATAAGGGCAGGAAGATGATGAAGACGTACACACAGAAATCGGGTAAACCCAAACAGATTTACCGATCGTACACAAAGACTATCAAAACAAATGATTACAAATGACTAATATAACATAACAAAACCAAAAAAACCCAACTGAAAAAACTGAAAAGCAAAAAACAAGCACATTTTAAATTTAACAAAACATGGAAGAAGGCGGGGTCCGGTTGTTCGAAAGAGATACGGCCTCGGCGCAAGGGCTAAGAAGGAACATGGGTGGTTTTTAGTCAGTAGAAGTCTGACACTCCCTTTCGCTCTGCCCAAGAGCGGAAGGGGTTATTTGATGATTTCCCACCCCCAAAAAAAAAGGCGGGATCCATTTGAATATAAAATTATGATGAAAACAGAATGAACCCTTTTATTTTTACTGTACTGTTTTTTTTCTACTGACTTAAAACCACCCATGATCCTTCTTAGCCCTTTAAAATATGCTTGTTTTTTGCTTTTCAGTTTTTTCAGTCGGGTTTTTTAGTTTTTTAACTACTTTTTTTATTTCCAGCTTTTTAGTCACATAAAATACTTCGCAGACGATTTAACTTTTATACGATTTAGTACTGTTTTCTTTTCAACATATTATAAGTTGTGTACATATTGTTTAATCTCCTTTTAAAACCCTTCATTTTGATACCCTACTCGACGGTAACGGGAAAAAAAAATTTGAACTCTGCGATATGGCCAAACTCAGCATTTTTTTTGTTTTTTTAATTATAATGTAGCCAGTGACATTCGCGCCACCAACGAATCTAATGACGTATATTTTATTCAAATCCGTTTAGGAGTTATGAGGGAACAAAGAAACGGACATACTTACATACAGGTCATACACATAACCCTCCTTTTGGGCTTCGCCGCATTCGGGTTATAAAATCACGCCTGCAATCCTCGCAAAATCACAAATAAATATGGGTGTCAGGTCAAATATATTTTCTAAGCTTTTTTTTAGCCTTTTCGTGCTTTCCGCTGCTGGGCAAAGACCTCATTACTATCATGCCCTAGCTCACATCGGTGATGGTTTCGTACGAAACCGCTGGTTGTTGCTGCTACTGTGGTCCCCCTCAGCAGCAGCAACAACCAGAACGACGTACTGAATAGAGATGTTACGGTGTTTCGACTCCGATTTCGATAGGTCGGAACTTTCGAACCTGACCGAAGAAAGTCACAAACCGCTCTCTGAACAAATTTATTCAAAGTAATACAGACCTATTTAAGATTACAAACTAAAGGATTATGTTCGTGCATGCGTTTTCTTCACAAAGTTATTATATTATTCGGTAAACAATACACTGGCATGACACTGACATCCCAGTGTAGTGTGCGCTAACCATACACCTTATTTCACCCTAGATGGCATGAACATTAATAAAGTTGAACAGTTTGAACATGGGGCACATGCTTACCGACGACCTTAAGGCGAATGTACACATTGAGAGGGAACGTAGGGCACTAGTGGTCAGAGGTAATATGTTGGCCCGTAGATTTTCCCGCTGTAGTGACCAAGTCAAGATCACCCTGTTCAAGGCTTTCTGTCAGGGTCTATGGGTCGTATGCGGGGGGTCTATAGGTCAGCTACACCAAAAGATACCCGTCCAATATAATAATGTTTTGAAAATGCTGTTGGGACTGCCCCGTTTTTGTTGTGCTTTCGCAAAGTCAAACTGACGGTTTCCACGCAGTAATGAGAAAAAAATTGCTTCACTGGTGCATCGAAAACGGGTCAGTAACCGGGACCGGGTCCTGAAAGTACTGGCGGAGTGTCCTTACTCCCCTGTTCTGAGGCATTTTGTGGAGAGGGTGGTCAACTAGATGGCTGATCTATTGCTTGATCACTCTCTGAACAACCTGCCCTGGACAGATCATTCATTACAACATGTTACCCGTTGTTGATTGTGTGTTTTTGTTGTGCATTACTAACATTAGTTATAAGATATTGTATTCTTCTTTTTTACTAACAACGTGAATTGTATTATTGTCCGAAACCAATAATAATTAATAATAATATAACATTTAAAATGTTTTTTTATATTTTTTTAAAGAAATATTTATTTAGAAAATGAATAAAAAAAAATATAAATATAATAGTTTTTAATAATAATTTTAATATACAGGGTGGTGCCACTGGTATTTCTAGTTCTGAACATTATTAAACTATCAAATAAATCTTAACACCAAAATAAAAAAGTAGAAAAAAAAACAATAAAACTAAGTAGCATAAAACTGTAAACGAAATACATTACAATTTACAAACAAATATTGGTTTACTAACCTAAGAAATAATTTGCACCGATTAACGTGTGAAAATAAAATGTAACAAACGAATTTGGCAAAGATATTTAGGTTGATTAGTGTCGTATCGTCGTCGGCACCACGACGGTGTTAGGATTTATTTGATAGTTTAAAAATGTTCCTATGAACTAGAACTACCAGTGGTTTCATTTATTGTCGTATTGTCGGCACCACCCTGTATGTATAATAATAATAATTTTGAAACACAAGAAGGTACTCTCTGTCTGAAACGACGGCAACCACTCTTTGTTTTTTACGTGCCCAGCCCACAACAAAAATGAAAAAAAACAAAAGATTTTTTTATTTAATTTGCGTTTGTTTAATAATGACTTGATCAATATATTTTGTGTTGACTTTCTGATTACATAGTCTATAAATAAGAAACCTAGTTCTTAAAGTCTCGAAAGTATTGTTTTAACCGGAATTTTTTTTTTTCCCAGGACTCAGTAATCCATCGAGACTAAAAACCCTAGATTATAGCATTAGGATCATAACATTTGCCGGATCCCGTTAATTCGCACTTCTGGTTATTTGGTGTGCCCGTATTGCTCAGTTTATTATTCGGCATGATCAATCGAACGATCAGTATTGGGTTCTGATTTGGATATTGGGGTTGGTATTGTGGTGGATATTGGGGTTGGTATTGGGTCTGGTATTGGGGTTGGTATGGGTCTCGGTATTGGGGTGGGTATTGGTATTGGGGTGGGTATTGGTATTGAGGTGGATATTGGGATTGGGGTGGGTATTGGTATTGAGGTGGATATTGGGATTGGGGTAGGGTGGGGTTTTGAGATGTGGGTGAATATTGAGGCGAAGGTGGATATTGAGGTGGGTATTGGGGTTGATATTGGGGTTGATATTGGGTTGGGTATTGTTTTGGGTACTGATTTGGGTATTGGTCATAGTACTGCGCTAGGTACTGATTCGGAAATTGTTCTGCGAACTGATTCGGGTGTTGGAATTGATAATGGACTGGGAGCTGCTGTGGAAACTGATTATCAGGGTACAGATTTAGTAAGCCATTGGTCATGTCGGCGGAGTTGTCTTCGCCATCTTCAAATATTACAGCTGTACCTGAAATTAACATGACAATATTTTAAGGTGGGTTTAATAAAAGTGACCTATTTAAGGGTGTGAACTAAAAGGTGTGAAAAAATTAAGACTAAAAGATTGAACAATTTTTTTTCATCGAGCCAACATCTTAACGAATCAATCAGTTGCCCACACATTTAGGGTGAAGAAATATTGATGTTATGACAGCTGTATACTTTTTTGCTATTACGACGTTGTTGGTCCCACAGAAACAGAGGTTCAGTTTGATGTTCTATATCAAATCGGAAAATATGATCACTCTTTTCTAATACACAGTGTGTACTCAACTAAACATTTTTCGTATTTATTCAAAAATTGCAGCAATAAATTTTCTGAAAATGCTTGCAGAAAAACCGTATGGGCTTCCATTGGCAGCCGTTTGGGGTAGCATTGAAAATTGTGCAATGCAACCTTTCATGCAACTCCAATCGGTGGATTGAGCAAAAGTTTGCAGGAGAAACATTTCCATTGTGTACACAATAAAATCAAAATAATTGGTAATTTGAGTACCACGGCTGATTCAATCACCGGGCGGCGGGACTGCTTGAAAGAGATACCGAGGCCCCGAAATACTAAGGGCTAAGAAGGAACATGGGTGGGTTGTAGTTGGTAAAATTTTGAGACTCCCTTCGACGCCGCCCAAAGCGGGTCATTTCATATTTTCCAACCCACCACAAAAAAGGGCTGATTCAATCAAATTTACTTACAAACTATTAGTATAACTGGTATTTCAACTTACTGTTAAGTCCGTTTAAGAACGCCAAAATCAAGATATAGCCGACCTGTAGAACATAACATATATGATTCAATTTCATGCGCCTGCAGAGTTCCCCGAAAATATAGACATAATATTATGTTTTTTTAGTATGAGTAACCCTGACGTTTCTTCAATCAATGGTCTACCTAGGTTTTTCCTAACTATACCAGGTGGAAGGGACAAGCTAGGAAAAGGCTAGGCAGATGATGACTAGAAGGAAGAGACACCAACGCTAAATCGGCAGCGGTAGCACTAAAGCGACAAAATTGTTAATGGGCAATTCTGGGGTTAAAGGAATATGTATTTCATTTAAACTCTTAAGAACACTAATAAGTATACAGGTATAGGGCTCCTACGGGGGCTGCGGGAGTGTTCGAAAGAGATACCGCGACCCCGGACACAAAAGGCTGAGCAGGGACATGGGTGGTTTTTAGTCAGTAGAAGTCTGACACTCCCTTCCGCTCCGCCCAGAGCGGGAGGGGTAATTTTATGGCGTTCCAAAATTAATTTATACGTACATAACAAATACCATGTCATCTAATCTAGAATGTTTAATTATGGTTAATTACGTGACATAACATCACGCCTATAACCCCCGAAAAGTGAGGCTGAGGTGTACCCATTAGTGCATCCACATTTCACCAGTTATGTTTAAGTGTATGGATGCACTAGAGGCCAACCATATTGGCATCAACCGTGCATAAATCCAGACTCCGTGACTGCTACTGAGCAATTCCTAATGGAAAAACTCAATAACACTTTGCCCGATCTGGGAATCGAACCCAGGACCTCATTCTTAATAAATAAATAAAATAAAACACTTACTAGTAACTTCATGTTGTTGCAGACGGCACAATGTCATTAGTCAATGGTCTAAATCGTACTAGCGATTACAAAATGAACGTAGGCTTATATATGTTGGAAATACTCGGGTTATCTTGCTTGTGACCCGTGAAAAACATATGTCTCACTCATGATATAGAAGTAGGTATTCAGAAGTACTTTCTAGTAGCAAATAAACAAATCACCACATATTATTAAAAAATAAAGTCTGTCTGTCTGTTCGCAATTAACACAAAAAAACTGCACTGCTATTCATGCTGTTTTCACCAATGGATAGAGTGGTTCTCGAATCTCGAGGAAGGATTTAGTATATAACTACTACATATTATAAAACAAAGTGCTCCATCGCATCTGTATGTATGTCTAATCGTGATAAAGTCAAAACGACTGCACTGATTTGCATGCTGTTTTCACATAGAGGATAGAGTGGCTCTCGAGGAAGGGGGCCAATCCACTCGTAACTAAAGTGGATTAAACTTATATTATACTTTAAATCCTCGTCAAAAAGGTAACTAAAACAAATACAATTACTAGTACCAATTCAATTACTATTGATTCTCGACTCGAATCTATAATAAAATGGGTAGATATTTTTTTTTCTTATAAGCCGAAATCGGTTGGTGTAAACTACCTGTGATAACCACGGCTTGTCTGATTCTTGCCCTATAACATCATTTGCGAACGATCATTTGAAATTCTCTAAACCATTGCGTGTGATTTAGATAGCCCTACGAAATCACGGCGTCTCGTAGCACAGTGCTACGGCGTAGCTATTTCGTAGCGCACTTGTGGCCTTCCACGCAATGGAAAAGGACGTTTATTTTTTGTTGCCTACACATCACGATCGCTGTGCTGCTTCATAAATATACTTTATTTTACTTACAGTACGTTTCAAATTGAAACAGCAAGCGTCTATGTACTGA
The DNA here is from genome assembly GCA_949774965.1 of Diarsia brunnea. Classification (NCBI taxonomy): domain Eukaryota; kingdom Metazoa; phylum Arthropoda; class Insecta; order Lepidoptera; family Noctuidae; genus Diarsia; species Diarsia brunnea. The sequence continues at coordinate 6,315,178 of OX459015.1, read as the reverse complement.
CAGTTATGGGGGATGAAATACGCGGGCGACGACGAAATCTATAATTTTTACGTACGTTTAGGTTAAAATATGATGCTGTTGCTTAGTTAATAGAACTTTTTTTATTGAAAAAACACCTTGACACGTTGCGCAGCAGTCAATTGCTTGAGCCACTGCGCCAACCGTGCCGTCGCACTCTGTTGTATATATGTATATAATTTTAATTAGTGCTTGGCTATTAAACTTGGTGGTTTATGGTCAATAACATTTATTGTTTCTGTTTAATCTACCTACTACACGATTTGTGAGTTAAAAATTAAGTTATTAATGATTTCTTAAAAAAAAACGGTTGTCCGGTGACCGATAAAAGCATATCAGCTGTGTACCGAGTCTCGGTAATCGTCGTGTTTTCACTTTGTACTCTTGCGTATCACTAAATTCGTAGTCATAGCCCCAAGAGGTGCTTGGTGCGAGGTGGTTTTACTTAGAATTAATATAGTGTATTTGGTAACTTTTAGATTTAGAAACTGACAAAAATGATTTCTAAGTATCCAACAAACTTTGTAAATCTAGTAATCTACTTCTATTCTTTTAAAATATTGAGCCGGCTGTTGATTTAGTTGTCAACTATACAAAGACAAAAAACTATTTGATCTACTTTAGTATATCGCAGGTCTTTGTACAGTCAGTGCCCATCATTACCTGACCCCTTTTTTTATTGGGGGGTGGGAAATCATCAAATAACCCCTCCCGCTCTGGGCAGAGCAAAAGGGAGTGTCAAACTTCTACTGACTAAAAACCACCTATGTTCTTTCTTAGCCCTTGCGCTGAGGCCGCGGTATCTCTTTCGAACAACCCGCAGCCCCGACGAGCGTCGGCCCTTGCGGGCCCCTTCCATGTTTCTGACGTCTCTTTGAGGCGTGCGTGGAACACGAACGCGCCGTCGACACGGCCTGTCGTCGTCATAACAAGGACGGACGGCGAGCTAGCACATCACTCACCGTCCACAGGCCCGTGTCTATGGTGGCCGGAAGCCATCACGCGGCCCCCGACGCCCGGAGCGCCTCCCGCGGATTACCTGACCCCTCGTATGAAAATATTAATTAATAATAGGACAAGTGGTGTTAGAAGAGGGGTCAGGTTCTGGGTACTGATTGTAGCACGACGGATGTACCAATATTAGTGGCGGTGTAGCCAATATTTTCATTGAGGTCGTCTCACTACCGTTGTGAATTAGAATAAATTAAAACAAAAGGTATAATGATTCATGTACACTTTATCGCTAATGTATTAGGTTCCAGGTTGATTGAAAAAAATCGTCATTTTCGGATAGTTTATCATTGGTCCACCTAGTGGGAGGCCTTCCAACGCAACGTCTTCCGGTTCGCAGTCGCCACTCCAGAACTTTTCGTCCCTATCGGCCATCCGTTCTGCGTTTCTATTTTTTTGCACTGCAGTGGTCCAATGATGTCGATGTGGACATGTGACAGACGGCCAGAAAGTGGAAAGGCTTCAAAGAGTTCTTAGGTTGGTACTACGTTGACTTACGCTGTGCTACGCTGCTACAAAGGGTCTACGTGGCTGAGTACTTTGTGCTAATATATAAATAAGCACATCATCATCTGCAATCTAACCGAATGCAGCTGAATACCAGTATTTTACATGAACCGACTACCTGTTTGACCTCAATAACCCAGTTCATCATCATCACCATTTCAGCCGAAAGACGTCCACTGCTGGACATAGGCCTCCCCTGAGTGTCGCCACATTGACCGGTCCCGTGCGTCTCGCATCCAGCGGATCCCCGCAACCTTCACCAGGTCATCGGTCCACCTAGTGGGAGGTCTTCCAACGCAACGTCTTCCGGTTTGCGGTCGCCACTCCAGAACTTTCCGGCCCCATCGGCCATCCGTTCTGCGAGCAATGTAATAATAATAATAATAACCCAGTTAATACTAGGTAATGTCCCTTAGTAAGACTGGTTCTTAGACTTTCAGACCACTTTATGACTGTCAAATATCTACAATGACAGCCGGGACCAACGGCTCAACATGCTTTTTGAGGCACGGAGGAATCTCAGTGTGAAATGGGTGGTCACGTCCACGGACCAACCTAGGTATGCGCGGTTTTACCTGGAGATTAATCTAAGCCGCAGTTATTTTCTAGCCACGAACTCCTCAGATGATAACAAATGCATTCGTGACTTCTGTTTGGAATTCCCGAGATACGGGTTATCTCGGGAATTCCGAACATGAATATATTACCTAAAAAAACAAGTGCAAAAGCTTATCATTTGTTTACTTAGTCATCAACGTTGATAGGCGCGTCGCCCACTGATAAGTCGAGGCAGAGTCGCGACGGTGTCACTCCGTTTGTTTCTATAACTATCGCCTCCACCGCGCCCTAACCTTGACCCTAGTACCTGATCCTAGTGAGCGACACGCTCTTATCGCTGGGACAAACCGATTTTTTTAAGAAAAACAAACTATGTCATGTCACAGTCAGTACATGTGACACAACCTTCTGGCTCAGTACTTGTAAGCAAAGCAATTGGGCGCTCCTAGATGTGCTCCACATTGCTGTCAATGTGGTAAAGTAGTCGACTGCCTATGACAAGTCTGGGCCACGCGGAGAGGAGTGTCAGACTTCTACTGACCAAAAACCACCCATGTTCCTTCTTAGCCCTTTGTGTCCGTGGCCGCGTTGTGTCTTCCGAACAACCCGCAGCCCCGGCAGGTGACAACATGGCCTTTACTGCAGCAAGATTTCAGGTTGGATAGTACGACACACTAAGCCATAAGCCTAATAGTGTCTTCTTTTTATAAAAAACGGTGCCACACGCTAGGAATTTCTCCTGTATCTGGGGTGCGTTTACAAACATCGTCGATAGACGGTGTTAATGTTTTCCGTGAACAGTCAACAAATAAAAATTACGAATATTCACATTACGAAAATAATTCTTAAAAGTTTAAAGTAAAAAAATTAGACAAGCAGCGCCACAGTCAATCCCAGCCATGCCAGTTTCAAAACGTGCCGTCATATACCTAGCTGTGGCCGTGGCTTCCTCGGGCATTGCCGCAACTTTGCTTTACAATAGCCAGATTGTTTTACTGTTTCGTAGTCGGTCGCAGTTTTTGGTGATGTTGCAGGTTGGGGTAAGATTCAGCGGTAATTTGGGAACACATTCCGTTTCACAACACGAAACAGGTGTCTTTGCGAATAAACGCAGCGCAGCAGTCCAATCGCTTAGCTACTGCGCCACCCGTGCCGTCAATCGGACGCAGAAAGGCAAATTCTGTTTTGCGAATATATTTTCCATCCAGTGCCGTCAGTAGTAACATGGGACGAGTGCACAATATCGCAAAAGCATGCATTAAAGGCGTTGAAACGCAGCTTGCAGGACAGAAGAGGCAACCACGCGCTGATAGACAGCGTTGTTGTGTGGCTCGCAGGCGACTTTGGATAGACTTGCCAGTTATTGCGGGGGGCACATCGGTGAATGTAATAAACGCATGTCTCAAGGCGTCGCGTCGCCGCTGTGTTCCAGGATCAAAAGTCTCCGTCTTACGTGCAAAATACGCGTCCAACTGTACAACCATCACAAAGCAGGTGTTTTTGCAAATAAACTGATTCAAATGGAAGAGAATCGTCTGGAATCTGGAGGCAGATGGGAATTTAATTCTATTTTCCAAAGAATTTTCCCATCCAGTGCCAACAGAGGATAACTTATATTAAGCTAAGAAAAACGGAACCCTTATAAGATTTCTCGTGTGTCTGTCTGTCTGTCCGAACATTCCCCCTTCCCTTATCTCCGAAACTACTGAGCCTAAAATTTTGAAAAAAATATAGGAATTAGTTCAACACTTATGAATTACAGGAAAACCTATAAGAAGTCTATGGTGCTAAAATAACATGGAAATCTCTCAATATCAATATCTTGTGCAGTCCGACTTGCACTTGGCCAGTTTTATTTTTGTGTTGGAAATCATCAAACAATCCCGCTCTGTGTGAAGCGGAAGGGAGAGTCTGACTTCTACTGACTAAAAACCACCCATGTTCCTTCTTAGTCCATTGTGTACCGAGGCCGCCGCCATATCTCTTTCGAATAGACCCGCAGCTCCGTCAGCCGTCGGGCCTTGCAGACCCCTTTAATGGTGCTGACATCTGTGTAAAGCCTTGTATCCACTAGGCAAAATTTGGGGCGTGGTACGTTGAAATTTAACACGGAACTTTTATTTGGCAATGTAGTCTGTCTACGCATGATCAGTCGTCAGTTTCTCTGGCAAAGTAGCATTATAAACAGATACAAAAAAACTTGAGAGGTGTCAAGGGACACCCGGATGGAACGAAGTTATTGTTAGTATTTTTTATTATTTATTATTACAAAAAACCTGTATCCACTCAACAAAAATAATCGTCGCGACACCACACTGTTCAATGCGAAATAGAAAGACGAAACGAAAATAACTGGCTTGCTTTCTATGAGAGAGAGACAGACAGAGAAAAACGCGCCGCACGGCTTACAACTATAGCAAAAAAAACCCAATTCCTAGTGTGGGGCAACGTTTTTTTTTTTAAAAAAAAATAAAAAAGTGTCGTTACAACTTTTGGTCTTGATTTTTTCCGTCTAGCCCCCTTTCGCAACGCGCGATAAGGAACTTCGTTCCAAAAAATAACAGCCATCAACAAGCGGCTTTTTTTTAAACAAATTTTCACATGAAATAAAAAAAGCAAATTATATAGGCAGAATTGAAATGAAGGTAGGCAGAATTAGCTATGCAAACGGGCACAGATTCTTCGTAGCTTGTTTACTCCATGGAGAAGAAGGGACGAAATGTAGCCGTGCAGCAGCTTATATAGCCGCGTGGTGGCTGAAATCTGCGTTCCTTGACGCATAGTCTTGACGGTGACTTTTCCGCTAACAATACATAGTGTTCCTTAGTGACTACCTCGTCGGTCCAGTGGTCGCATTCGTTACTGCTGACCATGAAGGTTCTATAGGATGGATTCCCGAGCCAGGCAAAGTGTTATTGGGTTTTTCTATCAGAGATATCTATTAAGTACACCGCTATCTAACCCTTCGGGAATTATAGACGTGATGTAATGTCTTCCAAGTTATAACATGCGCGCTCTCATTGTGTGCGTTTTGGGGGCGTGAAATTTAAGGAGTATCGTATTACCTACTACTAAATGGGTTGTGGAGAAAGAAAAGATATTTATTTGGCACACGCCACAAGTACACACAACAAAAATTAAAAAAAAAAACTAAACAGAAAAATAATAATATTGTGTGTCTCACAGCTGCATCTGGTGATTCCGGTATTCAGCAAATTCAGGTTAAAATCGAAGCAGATTCAACAATACTTGCAAAAATGCTAACCAGATTGGTACTTACATCACAAACAGGTTTCTACACCAAAGAATATGGATATTAAAATAAAAGTAGTTTTTTTTAAACAGTTTATTCTTTGAATACAAACAAATAGAACGAAAGAAAACATATTTATTTGGCACACGCTACAAGTGTACACAACAAAAATTAAATAAGTGGCACAATACTTTAATCTAAACAGAAAAAAACCCTAATAATAAGAGATAATTTTGTGTGCCCGACCCTGGTTTTCAACTGGACCTGAGATAGTGATGTGATGGACGTAAAGCAGATGGCGGTACTAAATTCGTTACGTGCTTGTGCCACCAGTAAAAGCGAATTTTTTAGATATCTGTGGCGTTCTCAAAGGGGTTTATTGTACTCTCATCAAAATTAAATATGATTTCTGTGGGCGTGTCATCGAATGGGTTGGTTGTCCTATAGTCTGACAGGTTTTCCAAGAAGCTCCCTTCGGAGTCTGTTGAAGGTTCGTTAGGCTTTTCTGTGCCCTGATACAAAGGTTGGTCCGTGCGGTAGTCTAAAGGCTGCTCCGTTGGCTGGTCTAAGGGCTTGTCCGTAGGATGGCCTAAGGGCATGTCCGTGGGCTGGTCTAAAGGCTGGTCCGAGGGCTGTCCTAAAAGGTTGTTCGTGGACAGGACTAAACGCATGTCCGTGGACAGGTCTAACGGCATGTCCGTGGGCTGGTCTAAAGGCTGGTCCGTGGGCTGGTCTAAAGGGTTGTCCGTGGACAGGTCTAAAGGCATGTCCGTGGACAGGTCTAACGGCATGTTCGTGGGCTGGTCTAAAGGTTTGTCCGTTGACTGGTATAAGGGCTGATCCGTTGGCTGTTTTAAGGACTTGTCTTTGGGAAAATCGAAAAAGTCGTCATAGGATTCAAAGTCACTGTACCAACGCAACGGTGTATAATGACGACGGTGGTAATAAGGATAACTTCGAAAACAGTTATGACGATAAAAATCATAATAACTATCGTAATAGTTAATATTATAATAATCCTCCCAATTAATATGCGGTGCACCTAAAACAAATGAAAGAAAACACATTAAATTATCAGCCTGTTACATTGTTCCTGTGAAGGTGCTTCCTAAACTGGAGCATTAGTTGAACAACTAACTACATAGTTGGCAAGGAGAATCGAGATGACAATGAAGACAAATATAATGTACCATGGCACCTTGTGGTAACCTTTTTTTTTAATTTTTCTTTTTTGGTGGGTGGGAAATAATCAAATAACCCTCCCGCTCTTGGGCAGAGCGGAAGGGAGTGTCAGACTTCTACTGACTAAAAACCACCCATGTTCCTTCTAAGCCCTTGGGCCGAGGCCGTGGTATCTCTTTTGAACAACCCGCAGCCCCGGCGGGGCCTTGTGGTAACCTATTCTCTACATAAAGAAAAACAAAGTTTAAAGACGACTTCCCTACTATGATGGTACGGAACCCTTCATACGCGAGTCCGACTCGTACTTGGGCAGTCTTTTTGGGTTCCGTAGCCGAATGGCAAAAAAACGGAACCCTTATAGATTCTTCATGTCTGTCTGTCTGTCTGTCCGTCCGTGTGTCACAGCCACTTTAATCGAAAGACACACACTATACATTACACTACACATATATTCACCACACCGCACATATTCTTATTCATACTATACATTTGAAACTTGGTGGGTAGATGTATTTGTGAACCGCTTTACGATTTTTATACAAAAATAAAAATAAAAGATTAAGGGTTGCTGTCTACCCGTCGGGGCTGCGGGTTGTTCGCAAGAGACACCGCGGCTCCGACATAAAGGGCTAAGAAGGAACATGGGTGGTTTTTAGTCAGTAGAAGTCTGACACTCCCTTTCGCTCTGCCCAGAGCGGGAGAGGTTATTTGATGATTTCTCACCCTCCAAAAAAAAAATGGTTTGCTGTCTAGCGGCACTACTGATGTTGGGACACCGGCCTCCACTCTATGAGAAGGAATTGGCTATCACCACCACGCAGTCCCAGTGCGGGTTGGTGGATATCATGACTTCGAATTCACACACACACACACACACACTCATTTACCCTTTTGCTAATTCGCCATGGTACTAACAAACAGACGGACAGTAAGAGGTCGCTTGGTTTCCCGTTGCGTACAAAACCCATATTAAGAGTACGTCACCTTAACTAATATTACGGGAATTGATGCTTACAGTTGTATTCTTCGACCACCAGCAGAAACAGGAAAACGAAGCTCTGTAAAAAATAATGATGTTCAATAACTTAGTAACAGTCTTAATTTGACATCATCAATAAACAACTTATTAGGTCTATGGTCTTACATCGACCTTAAATAGATTGGAACGAGGGCTGGAAGGTGAGGCGTTAAATGACACACAAAACATATTGTTTAAGTACACAATTATAAACAATTGAGAATATGAATATGAGAATAATAAAATTAAATAGGTACTTACGAATAACTTCATAGTTCCAAGCTTGTGTAAGACGCTAGTCACTAATTAAGCGGGCGATCTCGTACTGAATGCAATAACATTTTCGAAATCTTATTTTATACTTTATTGCCACCGACGTTGGTGACCTCTGAACTCTTTACAAATAAATAAAATTGAAGCGTCTGTTTGTAATTTCAAAATGCAAACGAAAGTATATACGGTATTACATTTATACCGTCTATTACAGGGTCTTCAGTGATTATCCATTATTTTGAACTCCCGATATTTCTGTTGCAAGCGCCCATGATCACGGGATGACTGGAGAATGCGGGTGGATGGTAAATAAATGGTTAGGTGGAGACAAATCTCCGTCTTATACCAGGAGCTCATAATAATGGATAATCTAGGAAGATATCTCGTAAGTGGCAGTATGGTTATTATCGATACTCATAATAAAAAAGTGTTTATTTATTTTTGTGTCTCTGTTTTTTTGTGTCTCTGTTTTTTTGTCGTGACTTTTACTAGAAAATAGCTAATGTTTTAAGGAGTAACTAAGACTAATTTTGTGTTATAGAAAGTAGTAAATAAACCATCCAAAAAATCCTTAAAATAGTTAACAAAATACGATTCAAATGGGTCAATAATATTTTACGCGGAGGAAGGTTGCGGGCAACAGCTTGTATAATCTCTACAACATAACGATAAGTTAAGTAGGTACCCAATGTAAATTGTTTGTTTTTACAATATTAAGTTAAATGATAAGGACTATCTTTTTAGGAAAACCGATGCGTGTGAACACATCAGAAACAAACATAACGGTACTGACGGCACGGTTGGCGCAGTGGCTGAGCGATTGGACTGCTGCGCTGCGTGTCGCGGGTTCGATACCCGCACGGAACAAATATTTGTATTGCCTACAGATAGTTGTTTCGGGTCTGGGTGTGTATGTGAGTTTAAATATTTGTGAACGCACCCACGATACATGAGAAATTCCTAGAGTGGGGCAACGTTTAAAGAAAAAAAACATAGGTTTCGGAGTATCCCGGATTCCCTGTGTGGGGTTAAGTTTCAATGTCAGAGCCAAGGTTTCTGCCCGTTAAGTAGGCACAAAACGAAAACGAAACGTCGACAATAACCGTCCTGTAGTAGCCACCATTACAACAACATGGAAAAAGAATATGATAATGAAAAATAAATCCAAACTCAAGCTTATTTCAGGAGTGTATGTAACGGAGGACTTCCCCAAAGAAATATTGGAAATAAGGAAACAACTACAAATAAAGGTTGAAGAGGAAAGGAAGAAAGGAAACATTGCTTATGTAAATTATGATAAGCTTATAGTGAAGACACCTACTGACATAAACCGAGAAAAGAGGAAGCGGGAAAAGTCTGGCTCCCCAAACTCAGAATCACAAAAAAAAGCCAACACGTCTAATTCTCCACACTCTTCTACCAAAACCACACCTAAAGAAATCAAAAAACCCAATATACTAAACTACATCGAAAGAGGCAGATCGAATTCACTATCAGAGACTTCAAAAAACTAAACACTTCCATCGATACCCGGATCCGAAACACAACTAACTCTGCAACTTTATCTACACAACTAATTAAAAAATGCACCCCAAGCCGGCTGGTCCCCGTGGGGGATGAAGACCACTACCCTCCAACTGATGCACGTCAACGTCAACCACAAACATCGTCAATTAACTTAACTTACATAGCAACTTACAACACTCGGACCCTAAGAACCAACGAAAGCTTAGCTGAGCTTACCCTAGCACTCGAAAATGTAAATTGGTCAATTGTGGGCTTAAGCGAGGTCAGACGCTTAGGAGAAAATATTGAAGACCATGGCAACTTTGTATTCTACTACAAAGGAAATACCCCAGGCCAGTATGGCACGGGTTTCATGGTAAAAAAGGAATTCAAATCCTACATCGATGAATTCATCGGCATATCAGAACGAATTACAATACTCAATTTGAAGCTCCCACCTAGTATGGAATTGTGGTCTCTTGTACAAGTCTACTCTCCCACTGAACAAGCCAGCAACGCAGACATAGACAATTTCTACTCTAAACTCGCAGACGCAGTGAAAAACCACACACATAGCAACTTAATTGTGATGGGTGATTTAAATGCTAGAACAGGATCCAGAGGAGAAGCAGAGGAGATGATATTGGGCCCATTTTGCACAGGGAAGAGAACCAGGAATGGAGCAAAACTTATTCAATTTGCACTCGAACAAAACCTGAAGATACTTAACACCATATTCAAGCAACGTGCAAACAATAGATGGACATGGATCTCACCCGATGGACATACAAAAAACGAGATAGACTATATCCTTACCAACAAAGCCAACCTGTTTCAGGACTGCAGAGTCGTCAATACCATCAACTTCAATAGCAACCATAGAATGATTAGAGCTAAACTACAACTCCAAGCTAGTAAAACAAGACCCTTTAAAATCAAACTCGCAAATAAAATACCATTGGTGAACTCGAAACAACTAAATACTAATCTAACAGATTTCATAGAAAACACAAAACATCTGAATTTAATTGAAAAGTATAAAGAATTTGAAAAGTGTCTGAAGTCAGAAGAGGAAGTAAATGTAAACGAAGCAAAGAATAAAACACAATGGCTAACAAACGAAACTAAAGTTCTGCTGAAAACCAGATCCGAACTAATATCTTCAACGGAAAAGACTGCAACAACAAGAAAAGAGATAACAAAGTTAAGTAAGCAAATAAGAACGAACATGAGGAAGGAACGGAGAAGACACAAATATGAAATATTGGAAAAATGCATTGAGAGGACTGGTGGTGTTAAAAAGGCGGCCAAAGTGCTAAAAGGAAAAATCAACTGGGTACCCAACATGGTGGACAAAAATCACAAACTAAAGACGAGGCGTCCAGAAATCATCTCAATAGCGACAGAATTTTTCCGAGATTTATACTCCAGCAAAGATACCAACCACGAAATTAACCTAACTAATGGAGATGATGTACCAACAATAATAGCTGAAGAAGTTGAAAAAGCTGTAAGTTCCCAAAAGAGAGACAAAGCTGCCGGCTCAGACAATATCTACAACGAATACCTCTTAGAAAATCAAACCGCCCTTGTACCAATTCTTACGTACCTGTTCAATGAAGTTATACAAAGCGAAGATATACCAGACCAGTGGACAACTTCCACAATAATACTCCTTCACAAGAAAGGTGATAAAAACAACATAAACAACTATAGACCAATCAGCTTAATGTCTAACATCTACAAAGTTTTTGCAAAAGTCATCCTAGAAAGAATAACCAAATCGCTGGACGAAAATCAACCGAGAGAGCAAGCTGGATTCAGAAGCGGCTACTCAACCATAGACCATATCCACACAGTGCGTCAATTATTCGAAAAAAGCAAAGAATTCAACATAACCATCTACTGTTGTTTCGTGGACTATTCCAAGGCTTTTGACTCATTGGAACACAATAAGATATGGGAAGCACTTTTGAACCAAGGTGTAGAAAAGAAATACATTAGAATTCTCAAAAACATATATACCAACAGCAAAGCTAAAATCAAACTGGAAAAGGAAGGAGAACAAATAGAAATCCAAAGAGGGGTTCGCCAAGGGGATCCAGTATCGCCTAAGCTATTCACGGCTGTGCTGGAAGAAATATTTCGCCAGCTGGATTGGGACAAACATGGATTAACAATCAGTGGCGAGAATCTGTCTCACCTGAGGTTCGCAGATGACCTTGTGATAATCTCAACATCAAAAGATGAGCTTCAGAAAATGTTAAACGACCTTGAAAGGGAGAGCCGCAAGGTAGGACTAAACATGAACACGGAAAAGACCAAGGCCATTACAAACGGGGAACAAGAACCTATACATGTAAACAACAATGAAATTGAATATGTAAATGAATACATCTACTTGGGCCAAATAATCTCCACTACAGATGTAACCTCAAAAGAAATTGATAAACGCATAGCAAATGCCTGGAAACAGTACTGGAGCCTGAAGGAGGTGTTCAAAAACAAGGAAATGAGCATGAGCATAAAGCGTAAACTGTTCGACACATGCGTCCTACCCGTACTCACTTATGGATGCCAAACATGGGCTCTCAATAAATCGCACTATAAGAAGCTCGAGACCTGCCAAAATGCAATGCTGAGAAGTATGATGGGGAAAAAACTAAAGGACAAAATAAGAACTACAACAATTAGAAAACACACTAGAACAAAAGACGTCACTATAACCATCAAAAGCTCAAGTGGAAATGGGCAGGCCACACCATCAGAGGACAAACAAGGACGAGGAGGAAGGAGGGGTTAGACAAGTGGTCGAAACTAGTGATGTACTGGTACACAGGCAACAGAAAAAGAAATCAAGGCAGACCACTCAGGCGATGGGTGGACGAAATCAAGACAGTGGCGGGCGGCGCTTGGACGTCGCTGGCCAGAGAGAGACAGAAATGGAGTCGGTTGGAGGAGGCCTTTGCTATAAAGCACACAGATATAACAGACAATGCAAGAAACAATGAACCCAACCTATAGCGAAATATCTGAAAGAAGGCTTATAATAATAATAATAAAAAAAGTAGGCACAGAAAAGAAACGGAATTAAGATATTATGGAAAGGCTTACAAAAAAAATTACTCCAAGCTGTTTCATACTACTGAGCAGTCAGCACAACACGATGAACTAGGTTGATAGGATGGCGCCAGAGAGTGTGAGACACAGATTGCGTAAAACAATATTACGCTGTCAAGTCTTTTGTCAACTCGTCGGGGCTGCGGGTTGTTCGAAATAGATACCGCGGCCTCGACACAAAGGGGTAAGAAGGAATATGGATGGTTTTCAGGCAGTAGAAGTCTAACACTCCCTACCGCTCTGCCCAGAGCGGGTGGAGTCATTTCATAATTTCCCACCTTCCAAAAAAACAAAAAAGTGTCTTTTGACAACCTTGCGTGTGAAAACTGATCTTGGCAAGAGCTCGTCGGATGGTTCGCGTCTCGAGCTAACATAGCAAAAAACATACATTTATTGTCAGGCTACTTTGGCCCATAGATTAAATACCTTACAGACTAACATACATATGATATAATACAGCTTGTGTTAGTAAATAAAACCTTAAAACTATAATATATTAGTATCACTACACTTGAGCACTATGTAACTGTGCGTTCATGTGGCACTTGCCCGCGGAAGCGTCGAAACACCACCCTCTGCGGCCAAAAGTCCTCTTCCAGGACGCTTACACTTTGACTGTATGACTGGACACGGTGTCCGAGGCTGTTGAAAACTTTGACAGCGATGAGGAGGAGAACAAGGGTCTCCTAGGCGTAGACAAGCAATTATCCATATTTTGCTGAAATTTTGTTATTGCTGCTGAAAGACGAAATATGTTATTATTAGTCCGGTCAATTTAGACATTCGAAGGTACATAAAATCCCAACAAGCTAAAAATCAGTAAAATTGTTCAAAACATAATTATAAATAATATTTAAAAGTTCCCCATCATTCCCGTGTATGGAAAACAAATATTCAAGGTCAAAAGTCAAGAAAATGAGTTTTTCGCGATTTTCAGCAAAACGGTAAGTTTTATCATAAAAGTACCTACTTTAGACAAAAATTGTAGATCATAAAATGATCTATAAAAAATGGATCAATACTTTTTTTCCTACGAGCCACCGTTTCTGAGATATAACGATTCAAAAAGTTATAAAAGTTGTTATCGTCATAATATGCACACGTTTCCACGCCACCTATGAGGTAGCGTACTTAGCGTACTTTAGCAATAATAGTGCAAACAAAATAGAGCAACACTGGAACTCAATGCTTTAATAGTGCAGGCTGCATTGAGACGTAGAGTATGGTACAATAACACAAACTTCGTAAACGCGTCAATGAAAACTATTACATTCTCTTTCTCACTCAACTTTCCTGAGTAATCAACATGCACCATGTGCCATAGGACATTCACTTTTGGGATTGGATGCAACTCAGCTTGCACCAGACCGGAAGAAGACTTTGAGACTCTACATCTAATACAATTTTTCACGAGCTTTACTGACATATTTGGACATGTGCTCAAACCACTAACTTCCATAGAGCTTCTCCAAACTCTTTTCCCAATCAAGATACATGAGAGCTTCATGAGCATGATTCACCACCGACCAACGAAAAGCTCGCGGTATAATAAAAGAAGGGAACTTTACGAAGTAACGTAACGTAACTCGTAAGTTTTCACTACTTCCGCTGAAAGCTAGCCGTTTTTGAACTTAAAGACAATGTCCTGAATTTCTGAGTCGTGGACCTGTTCAGCCAAAAGTCAATTTTCAGATAGAATCGCTAACTCTACACGCCTTTCCTCTTTCTTTTGAATGGGAGCATTAAGAACGGGAGTCTTGTTAGGCTCAGTAAAATGGTTTCGTGACAATAAGTCAACATGCCTACCCTGTCGATACTCAATGTCGAAATCGAAAGTCTGAAGGAAAGCCCACCAGCGGTAAACTTTCAGTGTCAGATCCACTTTGTTACGTAAAGCCTTCAGGGAGTTACAGATCGTAACAACAGCAAAACAATAACCTTGTAAGTAATGTCGAAAGTGATTCACAGTGTTCACGACTGCTAGAGTTACCAATTCGTAAGAGATGGTACTTTGACTCCGGCCGTGGTTCGCCTGCTGAAATAATTGACAACGTGCAATCTGCAATCTACTTAGTATACTTACTTACTTATAATATATATAATATTTATATTATAATATATAACAACTCTAGAGATGTATATACGTGGCGTACTCATGTATATTATGACGAAACAACTTTTATAACTTTTTGAATCGTTATATCTCAGAAACGGTGGCTCGTAGGAAAAAAGGTATTGACACATTTTTTATAGATAACTTTATGATCTACAATTTTTGTCAAAGGTACTTTTATGATAAAACTTACCGTTTTGCTTAAAATCGCGATAAACTCATTTTCTTGACCTTTGACCTTGAATATTTTTTTTTCCATACACGGGAATGATGGGGATCTTTTAAATATTATTTATAATTATGTTTTGAACAATTTTACTGATTTTCAGCTTGTCGGGATTTTATGTAGGTACCTTCACTCTCATTTTTTGGTCTAGATTGACCGGACTATATAAAGAGTATGGTGAACGTTGGTTCTGGGTTCGGTTCGCAAAACCAACGTGTTATGGCGCTTCTCCATTAAGAACTTTTCACTAGTAACCATGGAGTCTGGATTTGTGTCAGGTTGATGGCAATAGGTTTGCTCCCTATTACATATGACTTAAACATAATATTATTATTATTATTGCTGGCCTATGTTGTCCCACTGCTGAGCAAAGGCCTCCCTCCATTCCTTCCAATGGTCACGAATCTGTGCAACGTCTCTCCAATTCTCAAGGAAGACATCCAGTTCGTCCCGCCATCTCCTTCGTAGTCTGCCACGACCTCGTGTAACTGTTTCAGGGCACCATTCCTGAGCTTTACGGGTTTACGGGACATGTTCTGCCCAGTCCCATTTAAGTGTGGCAGCCTTTTGAGCCACGTCATGACTTAAACATAACAGGCGAAATGTGGGTGTACTAACCCATTACACCTCTGCCTAAACAACCCATCGGGGATTACAGGCGCGATGTTACGGTGAACAGTATGGTTGGGAATTGTAATTTGGGATTTTGAAAACTTTGAAATAGGTGTATCCATAAACATATAAAATTATTATGACTGTGCCTAAATATCGGTTTCCTTCAATGAAACATACTCGCACTTAATTCTGAAAGACATAACATGTAACTTTGACGTAAAACATGCGTAAAATCCACATGTGTCACGCAATTAGCGTTCCATAGGAACATTAACCTTATTTTTGATATGAATAACGTTCACAATCGTATGTGATGCCACTCTTAGTACGCACCACAATTTCATAAAGTCAAATTACAATTGTGGTTTGGGAATAAGTTATGGACATGGGAAATTCTGAGGTAATAGATAACGAAAATCGTCACATTTATAAGTCCTTTATAAGTGACTACCGTCGTATAACCGTTAGTACGTCTTGGAGCTTAGTGAAGCACCCAGTGTTGTAACTGTCAGAAGACATAAGACTGTTTACTGTGTGACATAATATCAAGCAACCATGAAGTTCATTGTAAGTGTTTATTTTATTATTTGTGCCGCGGACACAGATTTGAGATAAATGTTCTGTCAAACCGGTACGGATTCACTTTACACCGGACTCCGGACACCAGACTCCCATCCAAATCTGCATCAGCATTTGAAATTGATGGCACGGTTGGCGCAGTGGCTCAAGCAGTTGACTGCTGCACTACGTGTCGCGGGTTCGATCCCCGCACGGAACAAATCTTTGTATGGCCTACAAATAGTTGTTTCAAGTCTGGGTATTTGTGTATGTGAATTTAAATGTTTGTGAACGCGGGTGCGTTCACAATCATTTAAACTAACCACACAGGAGAAATTCCTAGAGTGGGAAAACGTTGTTTTTTTAGAAAAAAGAAAGAAAAAAAATCTGTTTAACAATACCAACTGTGTTAGTAATACAACATTGTAACTTACTCAGTTCTTCCACAATTGTAATCAATAGGGGATTGGACAAAAAAAAACTAATTAGTCCGTCAGATAGATTTCCAAAAACTATTGAACACATATTTTTTTTCTTTTCACATTAACAAAAAATTAAGACGATACAGTGCTTCGAAAACTTGTAAACTCCTCGAAAACGTCACATGTCAGCACATATTTTACTTACAAATGACGTCAGAAGCCCCCACTCACCCCACTTTGACGCGTTTCATCTTATTTTATTTTATTTTTAGTTATTTAGGGACAATAAACAGCTACAATATGTGTGAAAGATACAAAAAATAATTTTAAAATTAACAATATTGCAGCCCACTACATCACTACATTATCCGCATATTAACAGCTGAGAATATGATAATGAGTGTCACTAGATAGGCAAAAACAATAATAATAATTACATCACATTAGTAACAAAAACAAAAAACAATTTAATAAGTAAAATATTAATAACATCATGCAAATTAATTAAAAGTTCAAATTGATTTAATTGCTTGGCTGTAGAGTAACAATAAACACTAAAAAACAAATAAATAATAAAATCTAGATTAGCTTACATTCCTAATAACATTATCGGTTCATAATAACTTTCATGACATGAGGAGCTCGTGGCTTAATAAGAACTGCCACTCGGGTCGATCTTTAGGTAAAGCTATGCTTGCCTAGGTTGGTCTGTGGATGGGTAACCGCTCGACATACCGAGTTTCTTCCGTGCCTCGGAAAGCACGTTAAGCTGTTGGTCCCGGCTGCCATATATAGATCTTTGGCAGTCGTTACAGGTAGTCAGTGACCTGACATTCTGACATCCAGTCTTACTAAAGAGTATCGTATACCTAGTATTAACTGGGTTGTGGAGGTCAGATAGGCAGTCGCTCCATGTAAAATACTGGTATTCAGCTGCATCCCGTTAGACTGGAAGCCGACCCCAACATAGTTGGGAAAAGGCTAGGCAGATGATGAATAACTTTCATGACATTAAATATAAATTTAGATTTTGAGCACACAAAAATATCAATATCAACAAAATTACAATCTTCGTCAATTTTTTATTAATTTAATTAACCAAAAAAACACGTATCTAATATTCTTCGATAATTCTACTGACGGACTAATTAGAATCATATTTTTTTGACCCAGTCCGATGCCCTATTGAGTACTTTTACTTCGAGTAACTTTTAAGGATCGTAGGTACTACTATGCCGGCTGTATGCCATGCAGGATATGTATAACCCGTGGAGTAATAAAGGGTGTAGTACCCTTAACGAAACCGAGCCCTTAAAGAACTTGTTTTCCCGGTCACTGCGAACATTTTTTTCACCTAGTTAGATGGAGATATTGGGTATTAGTTTAGGGATTAGTTTTACGGTAAATGTTTCGAACAACCCCCAGCCCCGACGGCGCCACCTGCCACCTTTTTTTTTTGGCGGGTGGAAAATTATCAAATAACCCCTCCCGCTCTTGGGCAGAGTGAAAGGGAGTGTCAGACTTCTACTGATTAAAAACCACCCATGTTCCTTCTTAGCCCTTGCGCCGAGGCCGCGGTATCTCTTTCAAACAACCCGCAGCCCCGACAGGGCCACCTGCCACCCTTAAATACTCATTTCGCCTCATCAGTACATCATCATACATCTCATACATCTGGTCATACACGCACGTCAGTAGCGAGTACTACGCACCTGATCTATCTTAGAAACCTCGCCATAATGACTATAATAATAATATCTATTCTCTATATTACATGAAGAAAGTCTTTATACAACGTAACGTTGGCACATAACATTGAAAATAACTTATTATTACAGGCACGCGTTTTCCTGATTGTGGCGCTATTGGATTCATTCCACTGTGAGTATTTTTAATTGACTTCTTTTAAAATAAAGCTGTGCTTTTCTTAGTCTACAAATTAACTGGCAGAGTTCTTAGTATGTTAAATTGTGAATTGGACGATGTAACCGTTACCATACATTTTTACCCGACTGCAAGGAAAGGGTAATATTTTTCGCGACTATGTTTGTTTGTAATATTCTTTATTTCATCATATCTTTCAAACCACTCGATGGATTTCTTTAATTAAGGTATCTTTAGAATCGCAATTAGTCCTAGTGTTCTTAGAAAGGTGACATAAAAAAATAATAATATGGGGCTGCTAGATTTTTAAGTACTGGCGTCATGGTATAAATGTGTTTGTTTAATTCCAGGTGCACCATTGATTGGCAGTGGTGGTTACAGCAGCTGGGGTTACAACGTTGGTGTCGACGGTAACATTGGTTTAGAAGGGGGGTGGAACAACGGGCGAGGGTCCCTAGGTGTTTATGGACATGGTGGGGCTAACATCGGAGGATTTAGGAGGAACGGTCAGATGAATATGTACCAACCCATCGCACTACAGGCTTTTCCGCACTACGCTCAACTTATCGCTGTACCGTTTAACTCGCAATACGATACACAGTTGCCACATGGTGCTCCACAATACATACTACAGAGTGCCCCGCAATACATACCGCATCCTGCAGTACCATACAACCCGCAGGTTACTCTAAGGTCCGTCTCGCAAGGTGCTCCAGGAACCGTCACAATGAGGGCGCCGCAGTACGATGTATAATTCTCTATTGTTATCACATATTATACCTACATTAATTATAATTAAGTATGGCAGTGCGTAGTCCTTAAGATAGCTGTTGAATTGACTGTAAGCATTTGTTTTCCTTATAAATTAGTTTAGCTGTGTCTGTAATTGTAAATAAAATATTTTAAGTAATGATTTGTATTGTTTTCCTTAATTCTACGTTAACTTAACGTAAACCCAATGCGTAATTACAAATTGTGCCGCAAGGTGTATGTGAGTTTATATGTTTGTAAATACCACCACAATACACGAGAAATTACAAGAGTAGGGCAACGGTTTAAAAATATCTCAATACGCAATTTAATCAATTAATATTGCTCTAATTAAATCTTGCGTGACTATGCTTAATTATGATTATTTTCCTCTTAGGTTGTCGTAATTAATCATTCTTGACATCATGTCTATTAGGTATCTTGTCATTTAATCCTTGAGATTTATACATTTCATTTTTTTTAAAGGTATCTAATATGCTGTAATTATGAACTTTTATTTTCCATCGAAATAATCAGAACTCCAGGACACAATCTCTAATGCCATGGAACCACGGGTAATTAAAATTACCTATGGACCCGGTAATGGGTCGACTCACCGGGACCACGGGTAACGAGTCATTTTGAATACTAAGTATAAGGTAATAAAACCCCTATGCTGTTACATTGGGTTGGAATAAAACTTAGTTACTCTCACTAAAATTATGGCAGACTGCCCTAAGACAGTGAGAAGAACGTGGCGAGACGAAGAAGATGGCGGGGTGAACTGAATGGGTTCCATTAGAACTCTATAGAGGACGCGTGGATTCGTTTGAAGTGAATGGAATGTAGGGAGGCCTTTGCCCAGAAGTAGGATAGAACTACACAGTGGAAAAAAATAGATTTATTTTTTACTAGCTGTTGCCAGCGGCTTCGCCCGCTACAACTCGTAAATTATCCCACGGGAAGATAAAATCGGGATAAAACTATCCTATGTGTTAATCCAGGTTATAAACTACCTGTGTACCAAATTTTATCCAAATCCGTTTGGTAGTTTTTGCGTGAAAGAGTAACAAACATACACACTCCCAAATTTTCCCCTTTATAATATTAGTGTGATGTAGCCATACATATTTATATTTCTACTAGGACTCTCCCTGCACAAAATTATATGTGTTCCCTTCCACACTGAACCCGTCTGCTTTCAAAGCAAGAGTGAACAGGCATTTTGTGGGTACGCTCGTTCCATCATAGACATCATCCGTAGCTTTCCATCAGGCGAGAACGAGGTTAAATGCAGACAAACTTTGTGATACAAAAATATCGCGAACTGTGGTCAGTCTCAGAGTCAGCTTTTAAAAAGTCATCTTCTGTGGTCGCTTTAACGATACTGTTATTATAGGTCATCATCATTTTCCTGTCCTGACTATACTACTTGGGGTTACCTTTGAACAATAAATGGTTTGACGCATATACCTACGCATAATTGTTGTTTAACGGAACGGTTGGCGGTTGGGTTGGTTGGTGGTTGGTTGGTTGGTTGTTTCGGGTCTGGGTATTTGTGCATGTGAGTTTAAATGTTTGTGAACGCACCCACGATACAGGACAAATTCCTAGTGTGGGGCAACGTTTTTAAAAAAAAAAAAATAGTCTCAACTCGCCTGATGTGCAACGATCATGTCACTTAGTACCTATTTAACAGTTGTTATTGTATATTTATTGTTGTTGTTCGTTTCTCTGGGAATTATGGGTCGGGTACATCCATACACCGATTTCGGTAACGGCGACCCTTTAAAGCTATTTCCTAGCTTATATGGCTGGCCAGGCCAATATTGCTCTAAATACCCGGTTACAGCTAAAACAGCAGAGCTGACTGGCAGAGTTGTATATGTAGCTGGGCTTAGGTCTAATTTTACATATTTGGCGCTTTTCTTTCAGTGTATCGACACGCTGTTTTTCGAATACGTTACACGTTCGCCACGTTTGATGAGTTTGTGCAAGCAGTCACACGTCTTAACAATAGTAAAACACCTGGAATAGATCAACTGCCAGCAGAAATTTACAAATACAGTGCGAAGTTTGAATAGACGATCAGGGAACAGTGAACCCGTCAGTGAATTCCACATTTATAAAATAAAAGACAAAAAAATCCAGCTGCAGCTGTCTTTATAATGCTCTACAAATATGTATAAATATACATAATAATAATAAAAAAATACAAATATTTGCTTTGGTCTAAATCTCTAATTAATACATCGGTTCAGGTAAACGTTTAGCTTTTTCCATCTTTGGGTGGTTTAGCGTCAGGTTTGGGGGTCTCAACCTTGGGTAGGTCTGGTTTACCATCGGTGCGGGGTGATGAACCATCGGGGCGGGTTGGTGGGATCTGGGGGTTTTGACGAGCGGTATCGAACTTGGGGCCGTCCTTGGGAGGGTCCAGGCCTTTCATGTTGGGTGGCATGTCGAGGCAGACAGCCACTGCAACCAACACCAGCAGGCATACGAACATCTGTGTTGCAAAAAGGTATAAAACATTATTGATTTGTAATAAACATTGTGTATAAGGTTTAAAAGAAGATGTAGTGACAAAAATTGAAAAGAGTATGCTAAGGCGGTTCGGTCATGTGGAGAGGATGAATAAAAGTCGATTAATAAAAGGTATTTACAAGGCGGATGTCAGTGGTAACGCCGGGAGGGGACGCCCTAGAAAGACATACACTGATCTTATTGGTACTGATTAATTTCTTCAGAAAGGACAGGTGCGTAGTACTCGTAACAGGCGTGCGTGTATGACCAGATGTATGAATGTGGACGGGGCAAAAGGAGTATTTAAGGATCGTAGCAAGTGGCGTTCTATGGTCTCTGCCTATCTCCATGGGAAAAGAGCGTGGGTTTATGTATGTATGTATTGTGTATAAGATTTTTTGTTTGCACGCGTGGTTTTGAATCGCGTGAGCATTTGTCATTGCACACTTGCATCTATTACGTTCAGTCACACTGCTATGCATGCATATCTTAGAACCTTAAAATTCGAAGACATGTGACATCTACCAACCTGCAATGGGCCCACGTGGTGGATTATAGCCCATCCCTCTCCTAGGGAGGAGGCCTGAATCCCTGCAGTGGGAACATTAGAGGCTGGTGATGATGACACTACTATATACTGAAATATTTGTAATTCCTGTCCACATTCTGTCCGCACCCGGTTGAACCATTATTCTCAAATACATAACATCACGCCTGTAATCCCCGAAGGGTTACTATACACCTCCAGTAGGGTACACCTTTGTCTAACCTTTGTGGGTTACAAGTTTTATGTGGAATGTAAATATAGTGCTGTTCCACAAACAATGGGGCACCTAATATCGAGTGGTCTTGTTTGTTTGTTTTTTAATTCTTTTATTTGAAAAGAGGCAAAGGCAAGTCAGCCTCATCATAACTTAAACTATTTTACACTAAACTACATAAACAATAAAATTAAAAAAAAACATATCATCAAGGAGAATTGCTATCACCGGTGACGGCTGCGCTAAAACTGGAACATATGAACCGGTATCATATTTATTTAAATTTAATTTAGACATCAATATTTCTCGTTCCTTCTTATTCATATTACATTCGACAAGTAGATGGTGAACATCTTCAACCGTTCCACATGTTTCACAGTTGGGATAATCTACCTTTTTCATCAAAAAGCCAAAGATGGGTAGTGACCAGAGCGCAATCTATGATAAAGAACAATATGGCATCTAGTCATTTCTATGACAGCAAACCTCTTGTTTGTTCATAACAGGAACTGTTGGACGCTACCAAAAGCACCAAACTAGCAGCCCAGGGCCAACACAATTTAGATTAATATCGACTCGTGAAGAATAAGAGCGTCATGTTATGTACACTAGTAAGTACTACCATTAGGTCGGTAGTATCTTACAAAGCACTTCAGCGAAAACTACGTGATTTTATGCACGTTAACCTTAAATTACTAGTAAGTGATAAATCAGTAGAAAAGCCATTGTGTGGTTAGTCAAAAGGAAAATGCGAAGGGAAGTGCGTTTATGATATCTTTGTCCTAATTAAAACATTATTAAATACCTAAATTTATTGCTTGCGGTAAGGAAACAATATGTTAATTTAAATTTTATTGTGCATAATAATTTACCTTATTCTAAACTGTGAGCAATGCCTACCTACTGAATTAAATGTAGTAGGTAGAGATTTAGACAATAACAAGGTAGGTAGATATTATTTATTTTATTCGACTAAATATTATGGTAGCCAGCAAGGTTTTGAGTGTAATGGGCGACCTATGCAAGCATACTCATATAACATAACATCACGCCTAAAATCCCTGAAGGCTGAGCACAAATCCAGATTCTAATAGCCGAGGAGTCTGGATGTGTTCCCGTTTGATGCCAATAACCTCGCCCGCTATTACATACCCCACTTAAACATATCTGGCCTAATGCGGGTGTACTATTATTAGATACACATCTGCTTAACCCTGTGAGACACAGTCGTGATGTTACATAACATTAAATAACAGGCCATGGCGGGTACACGCCTGGATGAGGCTAGCAATTAATGATGTTAGATAGCTGTCTCCATTTGGTGTGCAATAAATTATATTCTATCTATTTATGGGCACAAACAAAGGAAGCCTAAACCCAGCAGTGGTCAAAACTTAAAAGAGGCGGATGTTGAAATGACTTGATGACAGCACTTTTTGAATGTCAAAGTTATCAAAATATTCAATACTAGCTGTGCCCGCGACTTCGTTCGCGTTCTTGTCGGAAACTAAAATGCGTCGCTTAGATAAAAGTACATTAAATCATTGCCCTGCGTTAACTTACTGCCGCTGTAGAAAATAAGTAGAGGGTAATGCAAAGTACTGACTATGTCTAATACTAAAGTTTAGATGGAAGGATGTTTGTTAATCAACCACGTCAGAACAGCCGAACTGATCTTGAAGAAATTTGAAACGGGTGCATTATAGTCGACAGGCACTGTCGTTGGCGCTTCGTGTTCCACGCGCGCCTCAAAGAGATGTCAGCAACAAAGAAGGGGCTCCAAAGGGACGTCTGCCGGGGCTGAGGGTTGTCCGCAAGAGATACCACGGCCCCGAAGCACAAAGGGCTAAGAAGGAACATGGGTGGTTTTTAGTCAGTAGAAGACTGACACTTTCTTCCGCTCCGCCCAGAGCGGGATCAGTCATTTGATAATTTACGATCCACAAAAAAAAGGGGATTAGAGGCTGTTTCGAGAGGTACCTGAACCGAATTTGGGACATCCAATCTGAAATGGAACGCCGTCACCTCCTTCTGCGAAGTAGTAATGCTAGCGAAAGAGGTGAACGTAAGAGGGACACAACCCCACTTCCCAGCCGCCGCGGGAGACGCTCCGGGCATCGGGGCCACGTGATGGCTTCCGGCCACAGTAGGCGAGGGCCTGTGAACGGTGAGTAACGGGCTAGTTATTCGTTCGTCCGTCCTATGACGATGGAGGCGCGTTCGTGTTCCACGCGCGTCTCAAAGGGATGTCAGCAACATTGAAGGGGCCCCCAAGGACCGACGCCCGTCGGGCTGCGGGTTGTTCGAAAGAAATACCGCGGCCTCGACACATAGGGCTAACAACACACCACATTTATATAAAGACATGTTTGGTGCAGTGGCTGGACGATTAACAGTAGCACTGCGTGTCGCAGGTTCGATTCCCACACGGTACAAACAAAATATGTCGTGGATTTTATCCAATTTTAATTTAGTTTAAAAAAAAATAGTATTTTTATACTGTGTTATTGGTAAATCTTTATTTGTTGACTATTCATGAAACATATGTTTATATAATAACACCGCGGTTCAGAAAATGACATCAAATGAATAACGCTATCTGTCGAAGACGAAGATAAACTGCTAAAAAAGAGCGATCAAACACACTATAGGGTTTAGGCTATGTAGATTTTGAAAACAGCGTCATTTAGACTAATATCTACGTACCTTTTGCTATCATAACTTATTTAAAGTTATCTTGTGAAGGCATTTATTAATAAGTACCATATTCGTTCAATAGATGTCGTTGCTTGTCTCATTCTTGACCATAATGATAAGTTCTTCTGGAAAACTATAAATTCATATAACTTTTGATAGTGAGCACCGATTACGATGAAACAAAAACTAAGTAATAGCCCAAGTTACGCACAATATTTATGTATAAAAGTTACCTACATTCGTTTCGTAAATTTGACGTGATGCTTAGTCATCGAAACAGGCAAACAGACAAAAATTCCAAAAATGCTGGAAATGTGTTCTGTTGGTTATACTTTAATACCCTGACAATTTTTTATTTAAATATTTTCGATGTACAAAAAAGATTTTTCTACAGATTTATTATATGTATAGAAGATATAGATAAAGAAACCTTTAGGCCCCTGGACTGACTATCAGCCATTGCCAAGACTAACCATCGAATCATGTTTTTGCACAAATACCTAGACAGATGAAGCCTGAATTTGCGCTCATCACTACATAGTATAAAACAAAGTCGCTGTCGCTGTCTGTCCGTCCCTATGTATGCTTAAATCTTTAAAACTACGCAACGGATTTTGAAGCGGTTTCTTTAAATAGATAGAGTGATTCAAGAGGAAGGTTTTAGTATATAACTAGCTGTGCCCGCGACTTCGTTCGCGTTCTTGTCGGAAACTAAAATGCGTCGCTTAGATAAAAGTACATTAAATCATTGCCCTGCGTTAACTTACTGCCGCTGTAGAAAATAAGTAGAGGGTAATGCAAAGTACTGACTATGTCTAATACTAAAGTTTAGATGGAAGGATGTTTGTTAATCAACCACGTCAGAACAGCCGAACTGATCTTGAAGAAATTTGAAACGGGTGCATTATAGTCGACAGGCACTGTCGTTGGCGCTTCGTGTTCCACGCGCGCCTCAAAGAGATGTCAGCAACAAAGAAGGGGCTCCAAAGGGACGTCTGCCGGGGCTGAGGGTTGTCCGCAAGAGATACCACGGCCCCGAAGCACAAAGGGCTAAGAAGGAACATGGGTGGTTTTTAGTCAGTAGAAGACTGACACTTTCTTCCGCTCCGCCCAGAGCGGGATCAGTCATTTGATAATTTACGATCCACAAAAAAAAGGGGATTAGAGGCTGTTTCGAGAGGTACCTGAACCGAATTTGGGACATCCAATCTGAAATGGAACGCCGTCACCTCCTTCTGCGAAGTAGTAATGCTAGCGAAAGAGGTGAACGTAAGAGGGACACAACCCCACTTCCCAGCCGCCGCGGGAGACGCTCCGGGCATCGGGGCCACGTGATGGCTTCCGGCCACAGTAGGCGAGGGCCTGTGAACGGTGAGTAACGGGCTAGTTATTCGTTCGTCCGTCCTATGACGATGGAGGCGCGTTCGTGTTCCACGCGCGTCTCAAAGGGATGTCAGCAACATTGAAGGGGCCCCCAAGGACCGACGCCCGTCGGGCTGCGGGTTGTTCGAAAGAAATACCGCGGCCTCGACACATAGGGCTAACAACACACCACATTTATATAAAGACATGTTTGGTGCAGTGGCTGGACGATTAACAGTAGCACTGCGTGTCGCAGGTTCGATTCCCACACGGTACAAACAAAATATGTCGTGGATTTTATCCAATTTTAATTTAGTTTAAAAAAAAATAGTATTTTTATACTGTGTTATTGGTAAATCTTTTTTTTTTTTTTTTTTTTTTTTTTTCCGTTTCCGGACATCAAATAGTAAACATCACAATTGTGCAGCTCCCGTTAATATCGTGCTTTGGAAATATTTACGCTCACTTGTTGTTATTACAACATCACGAAATATAAGTAAAGTGTTGTGGATACGGCAGAAGTGTCGATTACGCGTGATCCTGGACATTAAACTGCATTATTTTGTCTAAAAAAGGCGCCGGCTGGATTACTGAGGTTAGAAAATGTGTCAATCATAGATAATACACTGGAGTGTCAATACTGTGAAATTATCAATAGTGTCAAGACGTCATTTAAATGACATATACCACAGTTGTACCAACTTAAGAAAATTAAAAGCGAATACTCATCACGTTCCATTATACACAGATTTAAAAAAAATGGATGATCAATTTCAACTTTTATTTGACAAAGTGAAAAATGAAATGCAAAAACAAACCACGGAACTACAAACTTCTATAACTAACAAAATAATGGAGAGAATGGATGAAAAATTACAACCTATCATAGCAGAGAATAAAATCCTTAAAACAAAATTAGAAAACGTCGAGAAAGAGCTGGAAAGCTTAAAAAGAGCGAATAAACAGAATAATTTAATTGTTTTTGGTATAAAAGAAGACGAAAATTCTAACCTAGAACTACTACAAAAAGTGAAAAAAGTTTTTAAAACTGACTTAAGCATAAATATCGAAGAACACGATGTAAATAACATCTATCGCATTGGAAAAGAAAAGGCAGGTGATAAGTCAAGACCTACCTTGGTATCTTTCGTGAATGGATGGAAAAAGAACGAAATAATGAAAATGAAGAAAAATCTTAAAGATATATACATCTCAGAAGATTATACCAAGGAAGTTCTGGAGAAAAGGAAAATGTTGCAGCCGCAACTTATAGAGGAGAGAAAGAAAGGAAATATCGCATACTTAAAATTCGATAAAATAATAATAAAAGGAAAAAGTAATACAAACAATGAAAAACGGAAAAGAGAAACATCAACATCCCCAGAAAATAATACCAAAACAAGAAAACAACAAACCTTAATGCCTTCGAACGCTAACAGATTAAATGCTTTTGATTTAATGCGGATTAGAAGCAATTCTCTTCCCTCCAACTCAATAGATAATAAGCAATAACAATTAAATATCGGTAAACGGAAAACACAACATTCCTATAACATAAACAACGCAAGTACAAAACACCACACTCCCCCAAGCCGACTGGTCATCGTGGGGGAAAATGACCACGACCCTCTAAAGGTTAAAAATAACGTCAACGTCAATACTCACAGTAAAAAGAAAACGAATGATATTCAAATAGCAACCATCAACTGTCGATCTCTTAGAACACCCGAAAAACTTGAAGAACTCGAACTGGCTATACAAGAAATAAAATGGGATATAATAGGGATCAGCGAGGCGAGAAGATTTGGAGAACACATAGAAGATCATGGAAAGTATATATTATATCATAAAGGAGAGACACCGGGAATGTATGGAATAGGATTCATGATTAAAAGACATCTTATAAACAAAATAGAAGAACTAAGGGGAATCTCTGAACGTATCGCAATATTAAACATTAAACTAAATATAGAAAAAGAAGAAGAATGGTCCATTATCCAGGCGTATTCACCAACGGAATCGAACAAAAAGGAAGACATAATAAAAACCGAGAAATTTTACGAAGACCTCCAAAATACTATTGAAACTGCATATAAAAATGTAATAATAATGGGAGATTTTAATGGCCAAATCGGCACACAAAATAACGGAGAAGAACATAGTATAGGAAGTTACGGGTTTGGAACTAGAACCAAAAATGGAACAAGGTTGGTAAATTTTTCATTACAAAACAGACTAAGTATCCTAAATAGCTTTTATAAAAAGAAATTAAGAAATAAATGGACATGGATCTCACCCAACGGCCTTTATAAGAACGAAATAGACTTTATTATGACTAACAATAGAAAAGTTTTCAAAGATGTGTCGGTCATACATAATTTAAATTTTAACACAGACCATAGAATGATTCGAGCTACACTGACAGGGACACGCCCTAAGAAGACAAGACGATTTCATAATAAATACGCAGTTATTCAATACAAAGGCGAACCAGAAGTACTACTTAATAATTTACAAATACCAATAGACAGCAAAGAAGGCGTATCAATACAAGAAAAATACAACAAACTACTAAACCAACTGAAAACTGTACCTAGAAAAATAAACACGAACAGCAAGAAGCGAGCCTCACTCAAAAGTAAACAACTATTACAGAAACGTAGGGAAATACTACAAGAAAAGAAAACTAAAAACAACCGCCAAAAAATTGCAGAAATAAGCAAAAGCATCAGCAAAGAACTACGGAACGAAAGAAAAACGAAACGATTTAATACTATGAAGAATTATATAGAAAAAACCGGAGGAATAAAAAAAGCACTGAAAGAATTAAATCGAAAAAAGGATTGGATACTAAATATTAAAAAGATGGATGGTAAAACTACAGAGAAGAGACCCGAGATACTAAAAGCTGCTACAGAATTTTATCGAAATTTATATCAAAGTCAAAAGTTGGGACAAGTGGTGAGTGAATATGATGCATCTACTGATGAAGAGGAAATACCTGAAATACTAAACGAAGAAACCTTAAAAGCAATTAGTACACAAAAGAATGATAAAGCTCCCGGATCAGACCTCATTACAAATGAAATACTGAAAATTACATCACCAGTTATTGGTCCGATACTTACAAACATATTTAACGAAATTGTTAAAACGGAAAATATTCCAGAGGATTGGACTAAATCTACAATAATACTACTACACAAAAAAGGTGATAAAGGAAATATAGCAAATTACAGGCCAATAAGCTTAATGTCCAATATTTATAAGGTATTTTCTAAAATTATACTATTTAGAATTACAAATATTCTTGAAGAGAATCAGCCCAAAGAACAAGCTGGATTCCGTCGAAATTTTTCAACCATAGATCATATACACACCCTTAGACAACTATTACAAAAATATAAAGAGTACAACAAGAGCTACTACCTAGGGTTTGTGGATTTTAATAAAGCATTCGACACACTAGAACACGGATACATCTGGGATGCACTAAAAATACAGGGTGTACAAACAAAATACATACGATTACTTCCAAATGTATACACCCAGAGCACTGCGCAAGTAAAGTTAGAAGCTATAGGCGAAGAATTTCCTATCATGAGAGGCGTACGCCAAGGTGACCCTATCTCACCCAAATTATTTTCTGCCGTTTTGGAAATAATATTTAGGAACCTAGACTGGACAAATGAGGGACTAAACGTAAACGGTGAAAACTTGAGCCACCTACGCTTTGCAGACGACTTAATAATATTCTCGGAAAACCCAAGATCACTAGAAATGATGCTGCAACAACTAGCAGATGTAAGTGACAAAGCTGGACTATCGATGAATTTAAATAAAACAAAAATCATGACTAACTCATCACAAACAGATGCGATAAAAGTTAATAATGAGCAAATAGAGTACGTACAGGAATACGTATACTTAGGGCAGCTAATATCTACTGAAGGATGCATGGAAAAAGAAATTGAAAGAAGAGTTACTAATACTTGGAAAAGATATTGGTCACTCAGTGAAGTGATGAAGAACAAAGATATGCCTATGAAAGAAAAGAGGAAGGTATATAATATGTGCATTCTACCATGTTTACTATACGGTTGTCAAACTTGGGCATTGACAGAACATCTAGCAAATAAAATTAAAGTTTGTCAAAACAGCATAGAAAGAAGTACAATAGGCGTCAAAAGAAAGGACCGTGAAAAATTAATAGACATCAAAAGTAAAACCAAGTTTAAAAATGCGTACACAACGTACAAACAGCTGAAGTGGAGATGGATAGGGCATATGATGAGAGACAAGAAAGAAAAATGGGCAAAACTAATTACAGAATGGTACCCTTTAGACGGAAAGAGAAATAGAGGCAGACAGACTAAGAGATGGGAGGATGACGTCAAGAAAATAGCGGGTTCAACATGGACTCGCATTGCAAAAATAAGAAAAGACTGGAGATCTTTGGAGGAGGCCTTTGTCGGAAGACAAGTTGTAACCGAACTACCGTTTGCCGATAATAAATAGAAAAAAAAAAAAAAAAAAAAAAAATAATAATAATAATAATGTTAATATAGTAGTTAAACTCTAGTTTATAGTCAATATGTGTTTTTATTAGTAATAGTCATAAGTAAATTAGTTTTAGGCACACGAAACCACTCTGTGTAAAACTTGTATACAACAATAAAGGCTTTTTATTTTTTATTTTATTTTATTTTATTTATTTTATTGGTAAATCTTTATTTGTTGACTATTCATGAAACATATGTTTATTTAATAACACCGCGGTTCAGAAAATGACATCAAATGAATAACGCTATCTGTCGAAGACGAAGATAAACTGCTAAAAAAGAGCGATCAAACACACTATAGGGTTTAGGCTATGTAGATTTTGAAAACAGCGTCATTTAGACTAATATCTACGTACCTTTTGCTATCATAACTTATTTAAAGTTATCTTGTGAAGGCATTTATTAATAAGTACCATATTCGTTCAATAGATGTCGTTGCTTGTCTCATTCTTGACCATAATGATAAGTTCTTCTGGAAAACTATAAATTCATATAACTTTTGATAGTGAGCACCGATTACGATGAAACAAAGACTAAGTAATAGCCCAAGTTACGCACAATATTTATGTATAAAAGTTACCTACATTCGTTTCGTAAATTTGACGTGATGCTTAGTCATCGAAACAGACAAACAGACAAAAATTCCAAAAATGCTGGAAATGTGTTCTGTTGGTTATACTTTACCCTGACAATTTTTTATTTAAATATTTTCGATGTACAAAAAAGATTTTTCTACAGATTTATTATATGTATAGATAACGCCTTAAATATTAGCAAGTGTGCCCAGTGTTGGGAAGGATACGTGGCAGACCGAAGTCCCCAGCAAATGAATAATGGTATAACAGGTATAAATGATTAAAAAAAAACTTTTATGCAAAAAAAACAACCGACTTCAAAAACACCAAAAAGTGAAAAATAAACTTCAGAAGAAAAATCAGCTTGTGAAGTCAGTGACATTTGTTTGTTTGATTTCGTTTTTTTGCCACCGACTTCAGAAGCAGATTTTTCTGTCAGTTGTTTTTTTTGCAAAAAGGTTTTTTTATTTTTTCATTTTTAGTTGTAATATCCTATTCAAATATTTACAAAAAATGGTCATAAAATGAAAAGTACTGGGCCAAACTATGTTAAATTATGGGACCAAAGTGCAACTATTCCGCATCAAACGGAAAAAGAATCACGTAAATCGGATCATATATCTCAGCGTAATCGGTGTAAATACATAAAAAAATAAAACA
Organism: Diarsia brunnea; assembly: GCA_949774965.1. NCBI lineage: Eukaryota > Metazoa > Arthropoda > Insecta > Lepidoptera > Noctuidae > Diarsia > Diarsia brunnea. Next base: position 6,283,024 of record OX459015.1, on the reverse strand, counting down.
TACCGATCGAATTGAGAACCTCCTCCTTTTGGGAAGTCGGTTAAAAATACAAGACATCAATAACTTACCCCAAGCCGAGACATATTGAATAATATTCCACAAAATCTAATCACTGACTGACTTATCATCAGAACAGGCTTCTTTTATACCAGCTTTCTTCACAAGTAGGTACCTACATGATCTATAAGCCGTGAGACATGTACGTAAGCAGTAATTGTATAAATTCATAATGAAAAACATTAGTAGACAATAACAATCGTTACAATGGACATTCTAGGATCCGAGAAATTACCTATAGCGTTGTCAATCAAGATACTTATAAGTAATTGTTTAATTGATAGGTGTACATCCTATTTCAATGTGCGTAGATCCATTTATTTACTAAGCAACCGTTGATCAGGAAAATTGTAAGGAAAAAAAACAGTAAAGTAAAATGTGCATCTGGATCGAGGGCCCATTTTTGAACCCTTGCGAAACGAAATAAGACTTATAGGGACCGAAAATAATGGGCTCTCAGTTCAGACGTTTTAGTAAAATTCGACTTTCATTTACTTCTTAACAATTAACTTTTGTGTCATTATTTCTTTATTACTAATTCACTTAGGTATCTAAGTAAAACATGTTAAAGTCACATTTCTTTTCTTTCTTTTTTTTATTTAAAAACGTTGCCCCACACTAGGAATTTCTCCTGTATCGTGGGTGCGTTTACAAACACTTAAACTCACATACACAAACACACCCAGACCCGAAACAACTATCTGCAGGCCATACAAATATTTGTTCCGTGCGGGGATCGAACCCGCGACACGCAGCGCAGCAGTCCAATCGCTCAGCCACTGCGCCAACCGTGCCGTCCGTTATGTATTAATTCTTCAAATAAATCCATGTTTTGCAGATTCCTCAGTACAGGCACTTATGAAGTGAGGGCCCTATATAGATATACCGTCATAAATCTGTAATGTCATATTCTACAGATTTGGAAATTTCTTAAAATATTTAAGAAATTCTTAACTAAATTCTTAAATAAAAATTATGAACCCAGAGATAGCACTTACTGAGATTTAGGCTATGACACTTTTTGCACGCGTCTGGATTGAGGGCCCAAGTTATTTAATCATAACAGTTTTAATTCACGTTTAAGAAATTCATGGCCCTATGCTTTAAGTTTTAAATATTTTTAACTAATTTCCCTATAAGTCTTTTTTCGTTTCGCAAGGGGTTCAGAAAATGGGCCCTCGATCCAGATGCACATTAAAGTAAATGACTGTTAAGGTAGTTATGTACAGCTCTTCTCTCTATATTGTCTTATTATCGTTGCATATTTCAGCCATTGTAAGTTGCATTAATATATCATCATCAAGATCACCATCATGTCTCACCTTTTCCTTAATATGTCCCCAACATATTAAGGAAAAGGTCTTAATCTGTAATAGTTCCATAAAATCCTTTCGCCTCAGAGTCTGTCTCCGTATAAGTTCTCAGAGGAAATAACAAAGATACATAACATCACGCCTGTAATCCCCGAATGGTCAACCAGAGTTGTACCTAATAGTACACCCACAATTCCCCAATAATGTTTAAGTCCCATATAATAAGGGGAGAGCCTATTGCCATCAAACGGGCAAAAATCCAGACTCCGTGTCTATTACTGATAAATTCCTGATGGAAAACCCAATAACACTTTGACCGACCTGGGAATCGAACCCAGGATTTCATGCAGGATTTTATGCTTAGTAAAATGTCGGCACGGTTGGAGCAGTAGCTGAGAGACTGGACTGCTGCGCTGCGTATCGCGGGTTCGATCCCCGCAAGGATCCGAAACAACTACCCTACAGGTAGTTGTTTCGGATCTGGGTGTGTTTGTGTATGTGAGTTTAAATGTTTGTAAACGCACCTACGAAACAGGAGAAATTCCTAGTGTGGGGCAACGTTTTAAAATAAGAAAGAAAGAAGAAGAAGAAAGAAAAGCAGAGGAAATAGTAAGATAGTAAACAGCGGCTTCATCTATTTATTTCTTTACAGCCTATTTCATTCCACTGCAGGGTAAAGGCTTCCGTTCCTCCTCATCAATCTGTATTTTGTGCCCCAATCCTGTCTGTTAAGTAGTGTCAAGCTGGGCTGCCCGTCGGGGCTGGTAATTATTCGCAAGAGATACCACGGCCTCGACATAAAGGGCTAAGAAAGAACATGGGTGGTTTTTAGTCAGTAGAAGTCTAACACTCCTTTTCACTCTGCCCAAGAGGGAACTCATCAAATAACCCCTGATGATGATTTTCCACCAGCCAAAAAAAAAAAAAAAGCTGGGCCCACCATCTTCTGCCCCATGTCGCCGGAGTTTTCCGGGACATACTCGTACATTGAAGTTCCATATGATCCGTTAACATAAGGCAGACATGCCCGGCCCAGTTCCACGTCGCTTAAGCTAGTTTATGAGTCCTCGTTTGACCTCATCAGAGATCTTATTTTAATATTTTATAAATATTACGTGACACTAGTTATTGGCCATAATGTTTTTTTTTAAAACGTTACCCCACACTAGGACTTTATCCTGTATCGTGTTTACAAACAATTAAACACACATACACAAACACCCAGGCCCGAAACAACTATTTGTAGGCCATACAAATGTTTGTTCCGTGCGGGGATCGAACCCGTGACATGCACCGCAGTTGTCAATAAGCTCAGCCACTGCGCCAATCGTGCCGTCGATCGTTTTTATGCTTCGCACAGAGCTACCTATTGGGTCCAAAACTATTGTATCCTTCGGAGATTAACAAGTAGGTACATCGCGCCGTTACGAACATTGATAAAGATTAACAGAATAATTTTCTCAGATTTCTGAATCTTTCAATCTTAGCTGTAAGCAGCTAAGAAGAAATTGCTTGTATTTGATATTACATGTTAATAAAAAGAAAATTTAATTATACAAAGAGAAAACAAAAAGTTATAACAAAAATAAGCAACGATACAAAATACAAACAAGCCAATACATTTCAACATTGCTCAAAATACACTACCACATTACAACATATTGAAAGATTCATGCGAAGATTTCTGCCGAAGGGCAGATAAGATGGGCTGCGGGTTATTCGCAAGAGATACCGCGGCCTCGATATGAAGGGCTAAAAAGGAACATGGTTGGTTTTTAGTCAGGAGAAGTCTGACACTCCCTTTCGGTCTGTCCAAGAGCGGGTGATTTTCCAACCGAAAAAAAAAATGGGCAGAAAAGATGTATGGTTTTGGAGGAATCATTGTCGGATAATTGCGTAACACAATTTAGGTTTATTTCACGATGCCCGAATAGCTACAATTTTTTTTTCACATCCTATTTTGTGTCCCACTACTGGGCAAAGGCCTCCTTTTTCTCTCTCCAAACTTCTTGGTTTGAGCAATTTCTTTTCTGGCTTGCCCCCCGAACATGATCAGCGATAAATTCAAAAATATATCCGAATTTGTTTGAAATTATATCTGCCACGTAAGTTAATGAGAACCTAAACAACCTTAGAATAGCGTAGCCTTTCATTTTGAACATTCCAGGACTTTCATTGAACTATGTACGTTGTTGAGACGGTGATAAAACTTATTTCGCAATTATCGAGGTTCCTTACATACCTCACCAAAAATGACTTAGAGCAAGAATTTCCAACTTAAAAAAAATAAAAGAAAAAAAATTTGTAACATGTTTATATTAATAATTTCACTAAATTGTCTCAAAACTTAAACAAAAAAATCTACTTTACATCAAATATTCGTACCACTATGTATGTAACTTCGTATAAGGAAAAAAAAAACTTCAATAGACATTACGGATGTTTTTAGGTTACATTATTTTATATTGCTAGATAAATATTGGATGCGTTTTATTTCAGTTCCGTAAGTTAACCACCACGCCCAGCCATGTTACCATCTGAAACAAAAACAAAATTAGTTTAGAAATCAACAGTATTAATAAATCATCATCATTTGCCTTTTCCCAAAGTTATTTGGACTGTCTTCCAGTCTGTAGAACCAGATGCAGCTGAAAATCAGTACTTTACACGGATCGCCTGCTTATCCTAACTCCACATATATACTATAATATATATAACAATAGGGAGCATAGGTGGCCCAGTGGTGGTGGCCCCGACTTACGATAAGTCGTGGGTTCGAACTCAGGTAGATTACTTTGTGTAACTTATTTTTATTAACGCTGCTTTCAAAACGGTGAAGGAAAACATCGTGAACATCTTAGAACCAAACAAATCGAAGACATGTGACATCTACCAATCCGCACTGGGCCCGCGTGGTGGATTATAGCCCATCCCTCTCCTAGAGAGGAGGCCTGAGTCCCTTCTTTTTTTTTTTTTTTTGGGGGGTGGGAAATCATCAAATAACCCGTCCCGCTCTTGGGCAGAGCGAAAGGGAGTGTCAGACTTCTACTGACTAAAAACCACCCATGTTCCTTCTTAGCCCTTCATGTCGAGGCCGCGGTATCCCTTGCGAACAACCCGCAGCCCCGACAGGCGTCGGCCCTTGCGGGTCCCTTCCATGTTGCTGACATCTCTTTGAGGCGCGCGTGGAACACGAACGCGCCGTCGACACGGCAGAGAGAATATTATAGGCTGATGATGATGATGGATAAAAATAAAACTAATAATGTCGCCCACGCCGTAGTAATGAATCGAATGACACATAATTTATCAAAATCAGCGTAGTAGTAGCATAGTATCTATATATACTTACATCCTGGGTTCAGGTGCGGGTTTACGTCGTCTGCAAAAAAATATGTATGAATTATAACATATTTTGATTAAGAACTTAATATGGTTGTTTTAATTGTTTAAATTATGCGGTCGATGATTTTGTTTTTTTCAACTAAATATTGAAAAAAAATGTAAATATACTTACTACGACTGAATAATTGAAATAAAATAGTTCTAAGATATCTTCTCTGAATAGACTGTCCTTGCAGATGGGGGTTTATAGTTTCTGCCTCTCTCTATGAGGGGTAAGCAGAAACGTAAGTAATGTAGGCTTGAATTTATAAATGTTCGTATAAAACGTAAATTAAACAAAAAAAAAGACGTGTGGCACTTCGAGACTGCCGCGGTAAAGCTATTGCATAGCATTTTTTATCAACTTATGCAATTATAATTATTTATTTATTTTATTAATGCAGTATTTTTTTTCCTTTGTTTTTTTTTCTTTCATATTAATTCAAGTTACACTTTGAGCGTGGTGACCGATAAAAAAACATTTTTTTTTTTAATTAAATAAATGAGTGTTAGGTTTTTTCCGTTACGGAATTTCTGGATTCGGTCCCCACGCTCAAGCTTAAAAAAAACACAACTCTTCAGCTTAAAAGAGTTTGTACACTACATCGTGTCATACCAAATTCTTTGTAAAAATTTCGTGTGTGCTTTATTTAATAAATATGAGTAAATGAACTATGAACGTATCAAGCACGGACAGTAATACAACACGGGTTACTATAGCATGGTAAGGTACGGTGAATTTGGCTGACTCGTTTTTTTATTATGGTAGATATACATGAAATGTACTTACAGGGGTGAAGGGTCGTACCTAAAAAAAAAAGAAAAACAAATCATTTTAGTCTTGAGTATTCGTTAAATATTATGTCTTTTGCGAATTTAATCGAACTGAATGTTTTTTTTTTTTAATAAAATCGTTGCCCCACACTAGGAATTTCTCCTGTATCGTGGGTGCGTTCACAAACATTTAAACTCACATACACAAATACCCAGACCCGAAACAACTATCTGTAGGCCATACAAATATTTGTTGCGTACGGGGATCGAACCCGCGACACGTAGCGCAGCAGTCAACTGCTTGACCGTGCCGTCAATATTTGATTTACTTTGATGCTAACGTAAAATAAGGGCATTAAGCTCTTAATAAAATATCCCGGATTATCTCAACCCGGTACAGATGCTGTAATCACTGTCAGGTCTTAATATCGTGTCCCGCCTGCCCTGTTGTGAGCATAATACAGGAGTCAATAAACACTACTGAATGTGACAAACTTGTTGCCTTTTAGGCTGAATCAATGGATTGCCATCGACACGCCGAGAAAAAAGAGTTTGTTAAAAGAAAACAGGGATCATCATAGACGGCTTTTTGTAGTTTCTACTTCTTGCAATTGTAAAAAGGCGTGATTTTATGTATGTTATCATAACTTGGTAACCTGTAGAGCTGGAAGCCGCACGCACCACTTCCACTTCTGCGTATATCCTTTTTTTTTGGCGGGTGGAAAATCATCAAAAAACTCCTCCCGCTCTTGGGCAGAACGAAAGGGAGTGTCAGACTTCTATTGACTAAAAACCATCCATGTTCCTTCTTAGCCCTTTATGTCGAGGCCGCGGTATCTTTTGCGAACAACCCGCAGCCCCGACGGGACCCGCAGCCCCAACGGGTTCTGCATATACCCTAAGAATCATAGAATAGACTCTATAAATAGAAGACCTAGAATACGCCTTGACAACGTTACAGAGCAAACATTTGCTTCTTCGTTTTGCTATGATTTTTGTCGTCATTTACCAAGCCTTTTCGTTGGGACCTACCATAATACTAGACATGGAGCTACTTCCTATCTTACCTTCACAACCCAGTTAGTATTTGGCTAAACGATACCCTTAGGTGGGACTTTAGAGCCACTGACTACCTGTAACGACTGCCAAAGAGCTACAAATGACACACAGGACCAATGGCTTATCGTGCTTTCCGAGTCCATAGACAAGCACACCTAGACAAGCACAGTTTAACCTAAAGATAGACCCGAGCGGCTGTTATAATTTAGCCACGAGCTCTTCCTTTGCTCTGATTTCTTATATTGTCGTTTTATTACACCTACGTTCATTTTTAACCGACTTCTAAAAAGGAGGAGGTTCTCAATTTGTCGGAACCTTTTTTTATAGTAGACGTTTTACTTACGGGTCTGATTACCTGAAACAAAGAAAAATAAACAATATTAGATAAACCTGAATGAAGATAGCGTTTGCTTCCAGTCTAACCGGCCCATATAAATGACCTTCACAACCCAGTTAGTACTGGCTAATACAATTTAATTACCCTTGTTAAAAATCTAAATCAAAAGTCATTTAAGTATTCAAATTAGGCGGATAAACAGCAGATTTCGAACGTCAATTTTTTAACAAGAGACTGTCCCCCAAAACGCCCACCTTTCAACCCTTCCTAGTGTTTTACCAGGAAATAAGACAAGAAGACATAGTGTATGTTAGGTTAGAAGAACCAGATTCAATGCAATGCTAAGACTGGTTCTTAGACTTTCGGCCTTTTGGGTCGCTGACTACCTATACCGCCATGCGACACTCAAAGAATCTTCAAATGACAAAATAATATAGCTAATAAGTTTGCCCATCAGATATAGATAGACCTAGATAACGCAAGTATTACGATCTGCATGAAAACCAAGCGTGGGATTTTTTAGCTACCTTTTATGACGTCACTTGTCTATTTAGTGATGGAAAATCGAAAAATTAAATCGATTCAAAAACGCAGCCGCGTACGGCGCCCCCTTCGCCCCAACCCCCGCCTTTTGCACCAGCGCCGACGTCCGACTAGCGCGAAAGTGGCCACTTACGATTTTTGTACGTAAGCTAGGCACTCGAAATGGCACGCGAAGTGTTGCTTTTGCGTTATCTAGGTCTATCTCTATCTGTGGTTAGCCCCATATTAAAAGTAGACCTCTGCCCAACCATTCGGGTATGACAGGTTTGATGTTATGTTATGGTTTAACTCACTTGTTGTTCGAGCGGCAGCCATAGCGACGAGCGCCAGTACCAAGGAGATCTAGAACAAAAAAAAATCATTTTAACAATAGTTTACTTTTGAACTAATGATAGATATTTTGTAAGCGATTTGTACGTTCCCAGTATATGTTGACCACCTTATTGTAAAGGTATTCCCGTATATTGATAGGTCAGTTTATATGGAAGGTTACATAGTATACTTTTGTTACACCAATAGTCGTTGAAGTTCTAATTTGTGACAGTTTTGTAACTTATTTTGATGCCGTTTGCTAGATAATCGGAAGATGCGTTATTTCAGCCATCTTATTTGAAGTAAACACATATTATTATATATATATATAATTATATTAAAATGGTATTGTAGCATTACCTATAATTATGCAGTGTTTTCACTCTTCTGCAAAGTTGCTACGTTTTTAACTTACATGCTGTTCGAACTGGAACGACGATATAATAATATCATCATAACATACACGTTACAAAGATAATTAATATTTATGTAAACCAAAACCAGTTTAACCACTGTATTGTCTACCTTGACAGAATGACTTTAGAAGATAATAGGTACCTAAGTAAGTAGAAAAAAACATCCATACACACGAATAGAGAACCTGCTCCTTTTTGGAAGTAGGTTAAAACTTGAATTGACACTGAACTGTTAAAAATATAGATAAACTTAACTTTGGAAAAATAGCGGTAATTTGGTCACAAAAATCGTGCTTTTTTAAAATTCTCAGATTTTTTTGTCTCGAATATTTCTGATATTATCTAATAACGTTATTGGGACGCCTATTGTGCCCCTTTCGAATCGGACAGGGTTTTTATTACGCGCAATTACCGGCTTTTTTTTTACAAAACTATGTAATGCAAGAGGTATTTTCCTAAAAGTACTGGAAATTGTGAATAAAAGTGCGTGAAGCAATTAATGGTGCTGATTAGTTACACATAATTATTTCGATTACAAGCACTGCATTTGACCCGTTTTCGACGATCATTTCTGCACTAAATAGCAAATTTTTGAGTTTATTTTCGATCCAGAAGCGAATATAACATTATAACTATATTAGACTCACCAAATAAAATATTTTCATTATCGCAGGTGTTTACTGTAAGACAATATTAATCTTTGCCTATTTTACTTATGATTTGCGTCTTTTATAGTACAACGATAAACCAGTATAAACAGGGATGCCAGTTCTCAGTTGTAAAATATTAAGTTGAGGTTTTTTGTCAAATGTCAAAAAGCTAGATACGTCATTATTGTTTAAAAATGTCACTGCAAAATGAGCACTGTGAACTGTGCAGTGAACTGGGAATGCACAAAACCAAATGACGAAAATTACATAATAGTATTTTTTTTTCATACGTTGGTGATGAAAATTCATTAAGAGATTTCAACCGAATTATCACCAGTCTTTTTACTGGTATATAGCTGGTGCTGGTGGTTTTTTGGTGTGTTGAAAATCATCAAATAACCCCTCCCGCTCTTGGGCAGAGCGAAAGGGAGTGGCAGAGTTCTACTGACTAAAAACCACCCATGTTCCTTTTTAGCCCTTCATGTCGAGTCCGCAGCATCTCTTGCGAACAACCCGCAGCCTTAGGGGGTTGTGGTTTGACGTCAATAAGAGTCCCCGGAGACTGCCACGTGCTACTTCCACCAGTACAATCGAAGATATTGTATGAATGCTTACGAGAAATCTCTACCGACTCTAGAGTGACTTCAATCATCATCACACCGACACCTTCGCTTAACTAATGTCAATTAAATGTAATTTACGCATTCAATAGTAACAAATGGCGTCCCACAAGGAAGTTTGTTAGGGCCAACCCTGTTCCTATTTTCCGTAAAGTTCATTACTGGTATAATAAATCATAAATGCAGACATTTTTTAAAATGTAATAACAATTTTATATTTAATACATGATCACGAAGACGACAAAAGCCAACTTAATAGTAGGCAGGCTACATAATTAACCTATCAACAAATCTAAATATACGACAAGCCTAAAAGCATACGGTTGGACATTCAAATGTTGGGGTTGATACGTTAATCCGTTCTGAGGTTCAGGATTGCCAGTGTTAGTGAAAATGGGCATTCGTTATTATATCAACCAAAACATGGTGTAAGTTTATAAGACGTGAATGGGGAAAAATATAATAATGTTGATAAAATTTAAAGCATATATTATAAGCTATGCACTCAAACAGGTATAAAACACATTACATTATTAAAATAGCAATTGCTGTTACGCCATGGCTTATAACATACATTGCTATCTAAACACACTCCTTCTTCCCCCCATGGGAAGAAGGAGTGTTAGTGATTTCTACACAGTGAAGGAAAACTTCGTGATGTAATCAAAAGACAGCTTGCACGTCCTGACTGCGACAAGCAACCCATTTCCTTGGAATGACTCCCACACAGACCAGACCAGATTATGATTGACAACGGGTTGGAGTAGGTCTAGTTCAGAACGTGCAACAAAAGGCATTTTATTGTTATAGGGTTAGGGAGCTTTAGTGGGCTTGTTAACTAGAGCTGTGGAAAGTATATGATCCCTGCCTGATCAATACAGTATGTTAGTTTAACCTTTCGAATGCCGGAACGTAGATCTACGCGAGACACAATGGCTTTTTAATGGTGTCTAATTACACGGCATACGAAAGGTTAAACGAGGGACATATTATTGAAACCATGATACTAATAAAAATATGAACAAAAAAAATACTAATAAATAACAGACAGAACCGTACCAAATATTAAGGAAAAACCACCCTTGCGATTATCACACAAAATGTGCGCGGAACAATGACTTTTAGGTATTATAATCCCTTTATCCTTCAGAGTTTAAAACTGGCGAAAGACATAGATGAAAAAGAAACGTATAATAACGTGAGATCTGGAGAGCGCGCGGGGGTCATGGGACAATTACGTCACAAATTAAGGTTATACTTTTTTTACATAGAGAATCGAAGCCCTCCTTCAATATGTCCCTCGTTTAACCTACCACCCTGTATTTATAAATACACGGATAAAATGAGAGGGCACACTCAATAAATAAAATTAAATATAACTTCATTTATTGTCGTCACGTCAATAGCAGTTCTCTCGATTGTCTGCTTAACTTCTTCCCAAATATATTAGGGTCGGCTAACTGGATGCATCTGAACCCAGTATTTTACATGAAGTGACTGCCTATCTGACCTCCACAACCCTGGGTAATAGGATACCCCTTGCTAAAACTGATTGTCAGATATTCAAGCCACTGACTCTCTGTAAGATCTACAAATGTCAGCCGGGACTAACGACTTAACATGTTTTCGAGACACGGTGAAACCTCGATAGGTGGGTCCAATCTAGGCAAGTGCGGCTTAGTCTAAATAATATTTATTTTATGCCTAAGGATGGACCCAAACGACTGTTACTATTAAGCTTGTAGTATAAAGTGAATCTATTTCGATCTTACCTACTGAACTTATTTGAATTAAATGTTTCTAAACACGCAATTCCATTTATTTTAACGTTTTGACAGTAATCAATTAATTTAAGTGTCATTAATTCTACTAACGAAATATTCTTATAAGGATAAAGTTAATGTAAACATAATTATGACGTAGTTTGCAATAATTTAAATAGTTTTTATATGCAGATGAGTTTCTTACCGGTAAAGTATAATTTTTTAAATAATTTTATTAACAAATTATGAATTATCACTACCTAAATATTTGACTTGCCCTATGAATAAGATGCGGCATAAAAACTATAGTCGAAGATTTAAAAAAAAAAACAAAAAAGTTGCATGGTTGATTGTATCTAACTTCTCCTTGACATTTGAATATGATGTGCTGTCATAAAAGTTACGTGAGTGGCACCGCACAGCAGACATCGTGGCCCACCTGCCCCCAACCTCTGCCTAACAATCAGATTCGAACGCCACATGGGCGTTAGTTGCTTAGTTAGTTGGCTTTTTGCCCTGACTGGAGGCCTTTTTTTTGGGGGGGGGGGGTGGGAAATCATCAAATAACCCCTTCCGCTCAGGCAGAGCGAAAGGGAGTGTCAGACTTCTACTGACTAAAAACCACCCATGTTCCTTCTTAGCCCTTCATGTCGAGGCCGCGGTATCTTTTGCGAACAACCCGCAGCCCCAACGGGACCCGCAGCCCCGACAGGGTGGCTGGGGGCCTTACACTCAAGGCACTCATAGGGTAGTTCGGTTACCCTGTGTTCGGTTAGGTTGAACTGCGATATGGCATTCACAAAAAAAGTAAAATTAAATTAAACTATATCTAAATTCATATTGTTAGCGCTAATTATACAATTTTTGTAATTTATAGACTAGCACTGACAGCTAATTGGGTATACAGGTATTTAAAATTCACTTTTTCCTTGATTATTTTTTGCAATTTTGAAACCTCAGGGTTTCTAATAGATTCACCGTAGATTCGCTGTAAAAGAAAGCAAGTTGAAGGAAAGTACATAGTGATCTAGGTTTGACAGACCTTATCAGTAACTTTATTTCACTTTAGTTATTTTCTTAAATGATACCTACTCTTGAAATAAAAATGATAAACGCGTTTTATTTGGTAAGTAACTTTTTTGTTACTTAGGTGGCGGGATGAACTAGATCGGTTCCGTCAAAACTGGAAGGAGGACGCGCGGGTTCGCGAAAAGTGGAAAGAGTGGAGGGAGGCCTTTGCCCTAGAGTGGGACAGTGCAGGCTAGCAAAAAAAAAAAGTTTACTGTTATTGTCTCGTTAGTCTAGAACAGGGATGGCGAACCAACGGCACGCGTGCCACAATATTTTATTCACACCACCGAATTTTTAACCATATTTTCATCTATGCCTCCTACAAGTAATTATTTTCAAAGATGAATAACATAAGATTCAAATAGAAACCGTTTGTTAGAGGAGTCCAGTTCATCATACAATCTATTAAAAGTAACCTCTTACAACCTTTATTACGCATTACATAACACTTCACATTCTATTACAGCTCCACATAACACCCCCACATACACTCACACGAATTTACACCCCCACACAAACACGCAAACGTACAAACACACACACACACACACACACACACAAACATATACACACATGCACACACACACATACACGTATCTAATAGATAACCCTTTTACATTTTTTTATATTTTTTACATATTTGCTGCATATTTTTATTTTTGTTTAACTAACTGTTTTTCATTGTAACGGCTGACAAGACCCCAAGAAGGAACCACTGGCTCTGAAGATACAGGCTTTGCCTAGTTTCGGAGCCAGGGATACTTATACATATTTTGCCTTTAAGCCCTAGCTACAGTACCCAATTATGTATTGTAACCCAATGTCCAATCTCCTATTTTAAGTCACTATAGATATACACCTTAGAATAAGACAAAGTAATAAGGGTTGTGAATAAAATATTATTATTATTATAATAATGTTAGTTTAATTTGAATTCCACGTAGAATTAAAACATTTATGTTACGACTAGCTGACCCATGCAACTTCGTCTGCGTCACATAATATAGCTTATAACAAAATGTCAACATAAATTGAGTTAAATCGTAACAAACAAAAAATCGTATCTTTCCTCTTTATAATATTAGTTTAGATTATATTAAAGTGTGAATTACTATTGGTATCTCTTACTTTTAAATATACAGTAACACCTTGTAAACATTATGGTGCAGTAAATATTTTGAATATGAATTTCTCCGGAGTCCCCGGAGGCCAGAATCCCCACTAACCTACCGCACCGGACCAAATGAATGCCGCGCGCTTAATTATTTTGTCGCGCGGATATTTTTACATTGCGATATCTTCTAAGATATTTGTTTAAACTGTATAGAGTAAAGGGCACAAATATTCTATATTAAATTTCTGTGCTAACAAACACATTTATTTAGATATAGATTAATACCATATGGGTTAAATAAGCTTCGCAAAATATCATTCTTTTTAACCTAACATTTTAATAGTAAAAAATGGTTACAGTGAGTCAATCTTAAAAGATAGACATATGCTGTCGCAGACTTTTTTTTAGAACTTTTAAAGAGGAACTTAAACCGTTTTCGCAGCGCACGCAACGGAAGCTCTCAAAAAGGAATATCTTTTCCCGTTTTTACAACATTTTTCATTTATGCTCCGCTCCTATTGGTCGTAGCGTGATGTTACATAGCCTAAAGCCTTCCTCGATAAATGGACTATCCGACACAAAAAGAATTTTTCTATTCCAACCAGTAGTCCCAGAGTTTACCGCGTTCAAACAAACAAACAAACAAACAAACAAACTCTTCAGCTTTATAATATTATATATATATATATATATATATACTAGCTGACCCACACAACTTCGTCTGCGTCACATAATATTGCTTATAACCTTTCTCGATAATTCAACTATCCAACATATTAAATTGAGTTAAATCGTACTCGTAACAAACAAAAAATCTTACCTTTCCTCTTTATAATACCTATTAGTTTAGATTGGCTTCGATTATATTATTAAAGTTACATTTACTATAGACATTTCTTACTGTTTAATATACAGTAACACCTTGTACTTGTAAACATTATGGTGCAGTAAATATTTTGAATTTCTCCGGAGCCCCCAGAGGCCAGAATCCCCACGCACCTACCGCACCGGACCGAATGACTGCCACTCGCTAATTATTTTGTCGCCCGTATATTTTTACATTGTGATATCTTCTAAGATATTTGTTTAAACTGTATAGAGTATAAGGCACAAATATTCTATATTAAATTTCCGTGCTAACAAACACATTTATATAGATATAGATTAATACCATATGGGTTAAATAAGCTTCGCAAAATACCATTATTTTTAACCTAACATTTAATTATTAAAAAATGGTTACAGTGAGTCAATCTTAAAAGATAAACATATGCTATCGCGGACTTTTTTTTAGAACTTTTAAAGGGGAACAATTCCTTCATACATGGTATTTACGTAACTTAAACTGTTTTCGCAGCGCACGCAACGGAAGCTCTCAAAAAGGAATATCTTTTCCCGTTTTTGCAACATTTTTCATTTATGCTCCGCTCCTATTGATCGTAGCGTGATGTTATATAGCCTAAAGCCTTCCTCGATAAATGGACTATCCAACACTAAAAGAATTTTTTTAATTCCAACCAGTAGTTCCAGAGTTTACCCTGTTCAAACAAACAAACAAACAAACAAACAAACTCTTCAGCTTTATAATATTATATAGTATATAGTATAGAAGTATAGAAGTATAGATATAGGTCAAGTTTTTTCTTTTTGGTAGTAAATAAGTTTTTATTTGAAAATATTTAGTTTAATTATCTGCCAATAAAGACTAAGCAATATTATTGGACGGCACGTGCCAGGTCTCAATAAACATTGCTTTAGAAAAAATGGCACGTTGATCCATAAAGGTTCGGCATCCCTGGTGTAGTGGTTGCTAGCGTGATTGGGTCCTGCGTCCTGGTTTCGATTCCCAGGTCACAATGTTATTACATTAGTCTGGATATTTGCCCGGTTTACGGCAAAATGCTCGCTCGCCCCTTTTTACTTATACATAACTGGCGCAATGTGAGTGAACTATTAGGCACGTATCTGCCTAACCCGTCGGGTACAGGCGTAATGTTCTGTTATGTTTCTAGCCCACATCATCCCACCGCTGAACATATATACGAGATGTATTTATTGGTAATGGGTGGTGTCTCATCCACAGACCAACCTAGGCAAGCACGGCTTAACCTAAAGATTAATCTAAGTGTCTGTTATTATTTAACCTCGAATTTTGAGTTAGTTTAATGGACTGTCCTACATACAATTGGCTACTTTAATGACTAAATAAAATATGATTCTGTTTAGTCCGTTAGTTAGATTATCGAAAAATATTGGATATGTGTTTTTTGTTTTATCAAATGAATAAAGGAAGATATAACGCGTCAAAGATGGACTTGTGACGTCACATTGCAGTATAAAATGTACTGAAATGTGACGTCACACGAGTTGCCGTTGAGATGCCGTTTTGTATGCCGTTTATGTAGTTTTCGTATGGATGGGATATAAGCATACCATGCCGGTTTCCTAACCTATATTCTCGCAAATAAATAATTCATTCATTCATTCATTTTTTGTTTACGTGAAAAAGAAAAAACATGTGTCCTATATTTTCCGGAAATATATCTGACGGAATTATTAGTTTTTTTTTTTGTCAAGTACCCAATTACTTGTCTAAGTGCCGACCCGAACATACACTTGGGAGCAAATAAATCGAGCCACTACCTTTTTTCACGTAAAATGGTAAATATTTTTGGTAATATGGAACGTATCAATTCGAACTATATATCGCCTAAAAGTTTAGTTAATAACCTTTACAATGAGGGTAAATTATTGAATAATAACCTTATTGAATGATAAATTATTGGCTCTGCAAGAAAAATGGTAATTTTGATAGAAAATTTAGTAGGGCTAAAACAGTCCATAAAAACAATAAAAAACAAAATTATTGCAAAAAAAATATTCTTAATAACTGGTATTACCCCCCCGTGCCCTGATACATTCTTGTAGCCTATTAGTCATCGATCTGATCAGCGTTACGATGACATATTGTGGTATGTTCTCCCACTCTTCAAGCACAGCGACTTGAAGCTCGGGAATGGATGAAACAGCGGGAACCCTGGCTCGGACTCTCCGTTTTAGCTCGTCCCATAGGTGTTCGATCGGGTTCAAATCGGGACTTCGTGCTGGCCATACCATTTGTTGAATCCCGATCGCAGACAAGTATTCCGTAACGATCTGCGCGGTATGAGGTCTCGCATTGTCATGCATAAACAAGAAATTTTCTCCGACAAAACCAGCATACGGCATTACGTGGTTTTCAAGAATGTCAGTTATGTATCGGTCAGCTGTTAATCCACGTCTACCACTGCCATCGTTGGCGGGGTCGACGAAGACAAGTTCCGTTTTTCCGTCTAGAGAAATTCCTCCCCACACCATACAAGAACCACCACCAAAACTCACAGTTTCTCGAATGCAACATTGGGCAAATCTTTCACCAGGACGTCTATACACTCGGTTTCTCCCGTCATTGCTAAAAAGACAGATTCTTGACTCGTCAGAAAACAAAACTGACCTCCAGTCTTCTAACGTCCAATTAATGTGTTCTCGAGCAAACTCCAAGCGAGATCGGCGATGAGCTACAGTCAATTTTGGGCCAGTTGCTGGTTTGTGTGATGTTAAATTTCGTTCTTTTAGTCTTCGTCTCACTGTCCACCTACTGATTGAGACTCCTCGAACGTCACGTAACGCTTGCTGTAGCTGAACAGCATTAAGTCCACGGTCGCGCAACGAATTGGTTGCAATAAAGCGGTCGTCACGTTCTGTTGTTGCCCGTGGTCGGCCAGTTCCAGGTCGCCGAACAAAAGCACCAGTCTCCAGATACCTGCGGTATACCCGCTGTACCTTTGAACGACTCAAATGAAGTCTGCGTGCCACTTCACGTTGTCCGTGTCCAACCTCAAGTAAAGCTACAACTTGGGCAGCTTCCGTCGGTGTAGTATCCATTTTATCAGGTTATTTTGATTACACAGACACAGATAAAGACAACAATAACAAGTAATATGGGTATGATTAACAAAAACCTCAAATTTAATCTTTTCTTAACAGAGTACAATAAAAATGTCATAAGCAAATTAAATGCGATAATTTTATTCTACCCTTTAAACTTTAATTTAAATTAAAAAAAAATGAAATTTTGACAACTAACTACCCTCTTTGTAAAGGTTATTAAATACCCTTTTAGGCGATATATGTTTCGAATCGATGCGTTCCATAATACCAAAAATAATTACCATAATGCGTGAAAAAGGAAGTGGCTCGATTTATTTGCTCCCAAGTGTAGTTGGGACAAGGCCATCGGTGATGACTCCTATACTGATACTGTTAGCGTGCATCATCCCACTGCTGACTGAGCAGAGGCCTCTCCCCATGACTTACAGTTGTATCCATCCAAGGCCAATGTAGACCACTAGTCACTCAAGATCATGCCTTCTACGATACAAGTCTGTTTAAGTAGAGCCTATTATAACCAAACTATTAGGTGATGCCCGCGGTTTCACCCGCGTGGATGTCGGTCAAATTATATACTAAAACCTTCCTCTTGAATCACTCTATCTATTTAAAGAAACCGCTTCAAAATCCGTTGCGTAGTTTTAAAGATTTAAGCATATATAGGGACGGACAGACAGCGACAGCGACTTTGTTTTATACTATGTAGTGAAGTCATCATCTGCCTAGCCTTTTCCCAACTATGTTGGGGTCGGCTTCCAGTCTAACCGGATGCAGCTGAATACCAGTATTTTACATGGAGCGACTGCCTATCTGACCTCCACAACCCAGTTAATACTAGGTAATACGATACCCTTTGGTAAGACTGGTTGTCAGACTTTCAGGTCACTGACTAGCTGTAACGACTGCCAAAGATCTATATATGGCAGCCGGGACCAACAGCTTAACGTGCTTTCCGAGGCACGGAGGAAACTCGGTATGTCGGGCGGTCACCCATCCACAGACCGACCTAGGCAAACACAGCTTTACCTAAAGATCGACCCGAGTGGCAGTTCATAATAAGCCACGAGCTCCTCTATACTATGTAGTGAAGTGATGAGCGCAAATTCAGGCTTCATCTGTCTAGGTATAAGTGCAAAAACATGCTTCGATGGTTAGTCTTGGCAATGGCTGATAGTCAGTTCAGGGGCCTAAAGGTTTCTTTATCATAAAAATAAAAGAGCAAATCAAATAAAGAATGTTTTAATGTTATAAAAAAATTTGAAAAAGAAACAATTTCTAAAGTTGATTAAGGGAACAAAGTAGGCAATTATATTTTACATTAAAATTTTCGTTTTATTATTGAAGTAACATGCAATAAGTCGTTTAGTGACCTTGCACTAATAACCGCGGAGGTATTCGTTGCCGACTGAAAACAAAACAAAAGTTTATTAGAAATCGTCATTTTAAGGACAAGCACCAGGGTAGTCGCAATTTTTTTTTTTAATTTATTTATTTAAGGACAACCAACAAAGCATTCGCCAAAAGTACATATTAAGAAATAGGGGTGAGGTTACATTAATTCCCACCCAGCTGAAAATAGGAAGGATTGTTCAAAACCCCATTATAAATTAAATGTGAAAAGTCCTCATCGATCCGACACCTGGATAAAATACTCGGGGTCAAAGGTCACAAAATCGTTTTTTTGCAAACATCTCGTTATCTATGGGTTTTTCGCTAATTTTCAGCTGGGTGGGAATTAATGTAACCTCATATATCTAAATTGACCGGACTAATAGTCATATAATAATTACATTTTATAGTTTAACCTTTTTTTTATTGGAATTTAATTTAATGACTCCTCCCGCTCTGGGCAGAGCGGTAGGGAGTGTCAGACTTCTGCTGACTAAAAACCACCCATGTTCCTTCTTAGCCCTTTATGTCGAGACCGCGGTATCTCTTGCGAACAACCCGCAGCCCCGACGGGGGTCCATCCTTAGGCATAGAATAAATACTATTTAGGTAAAGGCGCACTTCTCTAGGTTGAACCCGTTACATATCAAGTTTTCTCCGTGCTTCGAAAAGCGCATGTTAAGCCGTTGCTCCCGGCTGACATTAATTTGTGGTTCTTACAGAGAGTCACTGGTTCGAAGGTATGACAATCAGTTTTAGCAAGGGGTATCCTATTACCCAGGGTTGTGGAGGTCAGATAGGCAGTCGCTTCAATTGCTGAATTCACACCCCACATGTCGACAACCTCGCGAGCCAAGTCAAGATACTTGAATTGTATATCTTTCTCAGCTTTCACGAGGATATCGTCATGCGGGACCTTTATGTCAACAATCATTGCGCGCCGCTCTGCTGGATCCACCACCACTATATCAGGCTTATTGGGAGTAGAACCTTTATTATTATTAGCTATTATTTTAGCTTGTATACTTACAATCCTTGTAAGGGTACGGAGGAACCCTGTTGGGAACCCAGACTGGCCTAATGTCTGATGAAGGAAAAATGTAATGAGCAACTCGTTTTTATGTCACAAAAAACACACACATTACGCAAGAAGAACGAAGACTATTGAATAAAAATCAAATATAATATAAAAAATAGTTTACTGGTAAAACTGATCATCATTAAGTCTATGATGTTTTCACTGCTGGGACACAGGTTTCCTCTCTATGAGAAGGAATGGGCTATAATCCACCACACGGGCCTAGTGCGGGTTCGTAGATGTCACATGTCTTCGATTTTTTATTCTAGGACAATGTTTTCCTTCGCCGTTCTTTGAGAGCAGTGGTGATAAAATAAATTACACAAAGTTATGAGCCTGCCTCGGTTCGAAACCACAACTTAAGTTACTACTCGAAAGTCGGGGCCGCCACCACCAGGCCACTAAATCTGAGAAAATGGTAAAAATGTTTGGATGCTCCTTTTAGGCAGATAGTGTCTGTGTTAGGGACCGCTGTTACATATTTACGATAGCAAGACATTATACAAGAAGCAGAACGTAATATTTTTATGACAAACCTACATAACGTCGTTATAGAGCGAGAAATCACTGAGTGAGTTATACCTGTGCCTACACTCTTAGCAAATAAAGTTCTGATTCTGATTCTGAAATGTGTTTACGAGTGGGTGAGTGGGAAAAAAAGGAAAAGGTCTTACCGGGGCGCTGGTATGTGGGTCTGCCGAAATATTGGTCAGCTATGACTAGACAAAAAATATCACTCATTAATACAACCCAACATCACGCCTGTAAAGCCCGAACTACTCTTTATTAGTATTATGTCTCATATACAGGGTGTAAAATTATTTATCAAAAAGTGTAATTCACACATTCTGTACATCAAACTAAGTAAGTTTACGTAAAAATTAGTACTGGGCAATGAGTTTATTTTTGGGGCTATTATCTTGTTCGTAATTTTTATGGGCTTTTGGGGACTTCATTTCTTTGCGTTTTACGGTAGGATTTTATGGTATAATACCTATTTAAATCATTGTGCTGATGGATTGTGTGTCGTGTAGGTATAAAATAAATTATAAATCTTTGCCTGTCTAGGAACCTCATCAAAGAACATCATAGGAAGATACTGGGAAATTATAGTAAAATTAAAAATTTGTATACAAAAACTTCTGGAAACTTGGACCCCCAATATCTCCACCTTTAGAAGGTTCCCAGGTGTGGCCCAGAACAACAAAATAATCGTAATGACTGAGGAAAACAAGTGACTTCGGGCTTTTATTGACACCTTTTTTTAACCGACTTCCCAAAAAGGAGGAGGTTCTCAATTCGATTGGATATTTTTTTTTTACTCCAGTACTTTTCATTTTATGGACTTTTTTTAATTTATGAACATTTTTCGTTTTTGTAGGGTTACAATCTCATACATTTTTTCCAGCATACTTACTTGGAATCAAGGTCTCCGGCACATTTACTGAAAGAAGAAAAAATATACAATGAACAGTAGGTATCATTCAAGCCTACTTACTTATTTATTTATTTTAAAATCTAACCATTGGTATTTTCTACCAGTAACTACCTACTTCTGGGTGCGGGAGAGACCAATCTGCTCTGGTTTAATTTTTTAATTTTTTTTTTTTATGCTAGCGTTTAGTCGCAACTCGTGTGATGTGAGGCGATGATGGGGCCTAGGGTGCACGATTGCCTAGAATAAACCGATTCTCTCGAACTTTGAATAGATCCAAATTACAATGATCAGGGATCAGAAAAGCTAGCCGTGAATTCCACAGACTGACGGTTCGCTCAATAAATATGGAAGCATAGCACTTTGTTCGGGCCCCCGACCATAGACCCATCACTGTTATAATAACGGTGACGCATCGCTGTATGATCTATATTCGCCCGATAATAGACTGGGGGTGGAGGAATTAGATTGTGTAATTCCGAAACACATTTTTGCATATTTATCTAAAAAAAATTAATTGGGAGCTGAACCAACCATGCACACGTATTATTAGATGAACTAATGCATATAAATAAATGGTCTTCACGACTACCCTCACCGACTCTCCTCAGTAAGTAAGCCGATTCACTTATTTATTACCATAAATTGTTAACCAAACCTTCCGGTCAGGGTGAACAGCAGAAATGAGTTTACAGGGTGGTGCCGACAATACGACAATAAATTAAACCACTGGTAGTTCTAGTCCATAGGAACATTATTAAACTATCAAAAAAGTTTTAACACCAAAATAAAAAAAAATGAAAAAAAAAACAATAAAACTAAGTAGCATAAAACTGTTAACGAAATACATTACAATTTACAAACAAATATTGCTTTACTAACCTTAGGAATAATTTGCACCGATTAACGAGTGGAAATAAAATGTAACAAAATAATTTGGCAAAGACATTTAGGTAGGTTCTTGTCGTATGGTCGGCACCACGAAGGTGTAGGATTTATTTGATAGTTTAAACATGTTCCTATGAACTAGAACTACCAGTGGTTTCATTTATTGTCGTATCGTCAGAACCACCCTGTATACATAGAGATGTTTAAGAGCTGGATATACGCCACCGACAATTCACCCTCCCGCACCCAACTTATAGGGCGCCAGAGGGATAGTAGTTACGCGATTTGAGAGAAAAAAAAACATATAAATAATTGAGAAAGTTATTGGCCAAAATAAGCTAAAGGTCCCCTTGGCATCACTTTATATAATATATTGATGGCAATAAAAAAATCCTATCATTGATAGTTTAGGAGAAAAATGGTAGTTAGTTACAAAAACAGAAGTTACTTTGCATATTTATTTATGATGTTTAAATTTTTTTTTTTGTTTTTGAAGCAAAGAAGACATGCTCTAGATTGTGTAGATTAATATTTTTTTTAATCCGGTGATGGTTGCGGAAAAAAAAGGTTCTTATGTATCCTAAAAAAGGTCAGTTCACGTATATCCACGACTTAAACGAAAGTGGTACCTATGTACCATATTGTATTGTATATAACTCACCTACGGAAACGGTGTCATCAGAAACTGAAAACAATACAAAATCAATTGTATAAATCGATGACCATATTTTAACGATTTATTATTTTTATTTTATTTATTAAAAAAAACTTACAGCTAGGATACAGATAGACAACAGTTAGTGAAAGAAGCCTAGATTATGTAGATTAATATATAAATATATATATATTTTTAAATCCGGTGATGGTTGCGGAGAAAAAAGGTTCTTAAGTATCCTAAAAAAGGTCAGTTCACGTATATCCACGACTTAAACGAAAGTGGTACCTATGTACCATATTGTATTGTATATAACTCACCTACGGAAACGGTGTCATCAGAAACTGAAAACAATACAAAATCAATTGTATAAATCGATAACCATATTTTAACGATTTATTATTTTTATTTTGTTTATTAAGAAAACTTTACAGCTAGGATACAGATAGACAACAGTTAGTGAAAGAAGGCCAATTAACAAAATGTTTCCAAAAAAAATGCGACACAGAAAATTGATTAACTCCAGGTCTCTATTATGTGGTAGTGTCATTAGAACTATACATTAGTACTGAATTTTAACAAAATCGATTCACAATTAAAAATCAGTTTCACTTCAATCAAACAACTTTTTCTACTCTTACTGCCGCACTCAGTGACGTTTAAGGATTACTTAAGTCATCACTAAGTAAAGTTTAAAATTAAGTGAATGTTTTGTATGTCGAATCTCTGAGTACGGCAGTTAGGGATGGACTTTTAATGGGACTTTACAACAAAAGAAGTCAGTTAAATATGTTATACATGAGATCATTATGTCAAATACATTATAAAATAATCGCGTCAAATTGAGGACCTTTTTTCACCAGTTAAAAATACACTAAACAAATATCGCAAATAAAACATAAAAAAGACATAATATATCAGTAAACTAATTGTGGAGAAAGTACATAAATTACAAACATTGTCGTGTGTTCATCTCAACGACCAGCTATTCTTATCATTTAAGACTGCCTACATGACCTCCACAACCCAGTTAGTATTGGGTAATACGGTACCTCTTGGTAACACTGGTTGTCAGACTTTCGACTACTAACTGTTACGATCATCAAAGATCTATAAATGAGAGCCGGGACCAACGGCTTAACGTGCTTTCCAAATCACGGGGGAAGCTCGGTATGTAATGGGTGCTCACCCATCCACATATCAACCTAGGCAAGCGCGCCTTAATCTGTAGATTGATCTGAGTGGCTGTTATAAAAAATCTACTTACTTGGTTGGACGACTGAGGGTTGGCCGAAAGTTGGGTCTACGACTGGAAAAAAATATCACTCATTAATACAACACAGCATCACTCCTGTAAAGCCCGGAGCGATAGGCCGAAGTGTACCTAGTTAGTACACCCACATTTTACCAGTTACAATTAAAACCGATGTAATAGATGAAGAGCCTATTGCCATCAACCAGGTACAAATTGTGACTGCTACAGAGAAATTCCTGTACGAAAAACCCAATAACACTTAGCCTGGCCTGGGAATTGAACCTAGTATCTCATGTCAAGCAATCGCGCTTTTGGTCTTCCTCTACTCTTTATTAGTATAATGTCTCATAGACAGGGTGCTATTGCTAATTTTCAGCTGGGTGGGAATTAATGTAACCTCAGATATCTAAATTGACTGGACTAATAGTCATATTATAATTACATTTTATAGTTTAACCTTTTTTTTATTGGAATTTAATTTAATTACTCCTCCCGCTCTGGGCAGAGCGGTAGGGAGTGTCAGACTTCTACTGACTAAAAACCACCTATGTTAGCCACCTACCATAGCCCTCTGTGCCGAGACCGCAGTTATCTCCTTCGAACAACCCACAGCCCCGACGACGGGCGTCGGCCCCTTCATCGCTGACATCGCTTTGAGGCCTCCTAACCTCCTAACAATACGAGCCGTGTCCAGGAGTACCGCTTTCTGTATCAAGCCCTTGATTCAGCTGCCTAACGAGAGAATCTTCAGGTGTTGGTCGAGGCTCTTGGCAATTAAGTCATTGGCTGAAACGACTATCGGCACAATGATTGCTGAATTCACACCCCACATGTCGACAACCTCGCGAGCCAAGTCAAGATACTTGAATTGTATATCTTTCTCAGCTTTCACGAGGTTCTCGTCATGCGGGACCTTTATGTCAACAATCATTGCGCGCCGCTCTGCTGGATCCACCACCACTATATCAGGCTTATTGGGAGTAGAACCTTTATTATTATTAGCTATTATTTTAGCTTGTATACTTACAATCCTTGTAAGGGTACGGGGGAACCCTGTTGGGAACCCAGACTGGCCTAATGTCTGATGAAGGAAAAATGTAATGAGCAACTCGTTTTTATGTCACAAAAACACACACATTACGCAAGAAGAACGAAGACTATTGAATAAAAATCAAATATAATAAAAAAATTGTTTACTGGTAAATCTGATCATCATTAAGCCTATGATGTTTTCACTGCTGGGATACAGGTTTCCCCTATATGAGAGGGAACGGGCTATAATCCACCACACGGAACTACTCTCACTACTACTCGAAAGTCGGAGCCGCCACCACTGGGCCACCAAATGGGAAAAATGTTTGGATGATCCTTTTAGGCAGATAGTGTCTGTGTTAGGGACCGCTGTTACATATTTATGATAGCAAGACATTATACAAGAAGCAGAACGTAATATTTTTATGACAAACGTCGTTACAGAGCGAGAAGACACTAAGTAACATTTTAGCCAAAATGAGTTAATGGTGCCAAAGTGGTTTTAAACCACTTACCTGCCTTCTAGAAAAAAATCACGGTTTATTTTTAGTATTTTATTAGATAATAGGGAATCCTGCCGGGGCTGCAGGTTGTTTTAAAGAGATACCGCGGCCTTGGATACAAAGGGCTAGGGCTAAGGAACATAGTTGGTTTTAAGGTAAGTAGAAGTCTGACACTTCCTTCCGCTCCCCCAGAGCGGGAGGAGTCATTTGATGAATTCCCACTCTAAAAAAAAATAAAAACCCTAATGTCAACTACAACTCAACTTGTCAACTACTTGGTAAGGCAAAAAACATTTTAATGAAAAGTAACTAACGTTTGTTGAGTAATTTATGTAAACTAACTTTTTATCAATTACCAGGGCTTCCTCAATAATGTTACTTAGTTACATTTCATATTCAATATAAGCATTTTCGTTACTTTAAACGTTAATGTTTCGCGATAAAACGCGATTATTTCGAAACTAGCTGTTTACACTTAGTGGTTTCTCGCTGTACAACGACGATAAATTGAAGTTAACTTTACATAAAGTCAAATGAGTTCATGAGTGAGAAAAAAAGAAGAAAAAAGTAAATGGTCTTACGGGGGCGCTGGTTTGTGGGTCTGCCGAAATATGGGTCATCTATGACTGGACAAAAAATATCACTCATTAGTACAACCCAACATCACGCAAAGCCCGAAGAATTAGGCAGAGGATGTAAGAGACATAATTGCCACAAATTCAACCTGAGAGTCGAACTCATTATTAAGTTTTTTTCAGCGTACTTACTTGGGTTCAAGGTCTCCGGCACATTGACTGAAAAAAGAGAAAATATATTATTATAATGAACAGTAGGTGTTATTCAACCTTAGGTACATATTTATATTTATTTTATAATTTAAACCTGGAGTACATAACCATTGGAATTTTCTACCAGTGACTACTTCTGTCTGCGAGAGAGATATGATTTAATTTTCATTTAAATATTTATTTTTGTACTATTATAATAATATATAGGCTTGCGTCACTGTTTGCACTCAGTGATTTCTCGCTCTATAACGACGATAAATTGACATTAACCTACATAATTATAATCAAATGTGTTTATGAGTGGGGGGCGCTGGTATGTGGGTCTGCCGAATTATAGGTCAGCTATGACTGGACAAAAAATATCACTCATTAATACAACCCAACATCACGCCTGTAAAGCCCGAAGGTTTAGGCAGAGGTGGACCCACATTTCACCAGCTACCATTGAATACGATGTAAGAGATGGCGAGCCTATTGCCACAAATTCCACCTGAGAATCGAACTCAGGACCTCACGCTTCCCGTCGGGGCTGCGGGTTGTTCTCAAGAGATACCGCGGCTTCGACATAAAGGGCTAAGAAGGAACTTGGGTGGTTTTTAGCCAGTAGAAGTCTGACACTCCCTTTCGCTCTGCCCAAGAGCGGGAGGGGTTATTTGATGATTTCCCACACCCCAAAAAAAAAAAAAACGGACCTCACGCTCAGAAGTCACGTTTGCGCCCAACTATGTTGAGTTCGGCTTCCAGCCTAACCGCATGCAGTTTAATATAGGTGTTTTATATGAAGCGACTGCCTACATGACCTCCACAACCAGTCAGTACCCCAGTACTGACTGGTCCTGTCTGGTGGGACCTCTTGGTAACACTGGTTGTCAGACTTTCGACTACTAACTGTTACAATCATCAAAGATCTATAAATGAGAGCACGGGGGATACTCATTATGTAATAGGTGCTCACCCATCCACATACCAACCTAGGCAAGCGCGCTTTAATCTGTAGATTGATCTGAACGACTGTTATAAAAAAATCTACTTACTGGGTTGGACGACTGAGGGTTGGCCGAAAGTTGGGTCTACGACTGGACAAAAATATCACTCATTAATACAACACAGCATCACGCCTGTAAAGCCCGGAGCGATAGGCCGAAGTGTACCTAGTTAGTACACCCACATTTCACCAGTTACGATTAAATACAAAAAACTCACTAGACCACTTGACATTGCATTAAATTAAATTATTGAAATAAAACTGTTATAATTGTTACCCCTATGTTTATGTGACAATTAATGTGTTTGTGTGTGTAAAACTATTTGACTGTAATAAATAATCTAATTGTAAATTTCTAATCATTCTGACATTAAATTTAAGTCATTTTTTGTAATTTGAATTTTCATAGAAACTGATTATAAACATCAATTTAATTTGTACGCTTCAACGCAAAACATAGGCGTAATTTCTGTATTTAATTGTAATACCACTGTAAAACCTATGTTTGCAAATAAAGATTTCATTTTCAAATCCGATGTAATAGATGACGAGCCTATTGCCATCAACCAGGTACAAATTGTGACTGCTACAGAAAAATTCCTGTACGAAAAACCCAATAACACTTAGGCTGGCCTGGGAATTGAACCTAGGATCTCATGTCAAGCAGTCGCGCTTTTGGTCTTCCTCTACTCTTTATTAGTATTATGTCTCATATACAGGGTGTAAAAGTATTTATCAAGAAGTGTAATTCACACATTCTGTACATCAAACTAAGTAAGTTTACGTACAAATTAGTACTGGGCAATGAGTTTATTTTTGGGGCTATTATCTTGTTCTTAATTTTTATGGGCTTTTGGGGACTTCATTTCTTTGCGTTTTACGGTAGGATTTTATGGTATAGTACCTATTCAAATCATTGTGCTGATGGATTGTGCGTCGTGGAGGTATAAAATAAATTATAAATCTTTGACTGTCTAGGAACCTCATCAAAGAACATCATAGGAAGATACTGGGAAATTATAGTAAAATAAAAAAAAATGTATACAAAAACTTGGACCCT
Source organism: Diarsia brunnea (assembly GCA_949774965.1). Classification (NCBI taxonomy): domain Eukaryota; kingdom Metazoa; phylum Arthropoda; class Insecta; order Lepidoptera; family Noctuidae; genus Diarsia; species Diarsia brunnea. Next base: position 6,254,613 of record OX459015.1, on the reverse strand, counting down.
AAACCTTTAGAAGGTTCCCAGGTGTTGCCCAGAACAACAAAATAATCGTAATGACTGAGGAAAACAAGTGACTTCGGGCTTTTATTGACACCTTTTTTTAACCGACTTCCCAAAAAGGAGGAGGTTCTCAATTCGATTGGATATTTTTTTTTTTTTACTCCAGTACTTTTCATTTTATGGACTTTTTTTAATTTATGAACATTTTTCGTTTTTGTAGGGTTAGAATCTCATACATTTTTTCCAGCATACTTACTTGGAATCAAGGTCTCCGGCACATTTACTGAAAGAAGAAAAAATATACAATGAACAGTAGGTATCATCAACCTTACTTACTTATTTATTTATTTTAAACTCTAACCATTGGTATTTTCTACCAGTAACTACCTACTTCTGGGTGCGGGAGAGATGACATCTGCTCTGGTTTTTTTTTTTTTTTTTTTAATACTAGCGTTTAGTCGCAACTTGTCTGATGTGAGGCGATGATGGGGCCTAGGGTGCACGCTTGCCTAAAATAAACCGATTCTCTCGAACTTTGAATAGATCCAAATTACAATGATCAGGAATCAGAAAAGCTAGCCGTGAATTCCACAGACTGACGGTTCGCTCAATAAATATGGAAGCATAGCACTTTGTTCGGGTCCCCGACCGGTGACGCATCGCTGTATGATCTATATTCGTCCGATAATAGACTGGGGGTGGAGAAATTAGACTGTGTAATTCCGAAACACATTCCCCGATATCTAACCGATAAAAAACCGATAGGCGTATACCATCTTTGCATATTTATCTAAAAAATTGAATTGGGAGCTGAACCAACCATGCACACGTATTAAATATGTTAGATGAACCCTCACCGACTCTCCTCAGTAAGTGAGCCGATTCAATTATTTATTATCATAAATTGTTAACCAAACCTTCCGGTCAGGGTGAACAGCACAAATGAGGCGATTGGCGTTTACGTAAAAAAAACCAAATAAATATTTGAGAAAGTTATTGGCCAAAATAAACAAAAGGTCCCCTCGGCATGACTTTATATAATATATTGATGGCAATAAAAAAATTCTATCATTAATAGTTTAGGAGAAAAATGGTAGTTAGTTACAAAAACAGAGGTTACTTTGCATATTTATTTATGATGTATATATTATTTTTTTATTGTTCTTTTAGAAAAGAAGACATGCTTGATTGTGTAGATTAATATTCTTTTTTATCCGGTGATGGTTGCGGAAAAAAAAAGTTCTTAAGTATCCTAAAAAAGGCCAGTTCACGTATATCCACGCCGTAAACGAAAGTGGTACCTATATACCATATTGTATTGTATTGTATATAACTCACCTACGGCAACGGTGTCATCAGAATCTGAAAACAATACAAAATCAATTGTATAAATCGATGACCATATTTTAACGATTTATTATTTTTATTTTATTTAATTATTAAGAAAACTTACAGCTAGGATACAGATAGACAACAGTTAGTGAAAGAAGGCTCTAGATTAATATATAAAAATAGGGTGTAAAAGTACCCTTAACGCAAACGAAGGGCATTTGTTCTCCCTACCACTGCGATTTTTTTTTTGTTCTAGACCATACCTGGGAACCTCCTAGTTACGGAGATATTGGGGGTCAAAGTCCCAAATTTTTCACAGCTGTTTTTGTAAATACTAGTATTTCGGGTTTTAACTTTACTTAAATTACCTCCATGACCCGTTTACTATCCAAAGTATCCACTAGCACAATGTTTTAAGAGTGCTACTTTGAGTTTTACCGTAAAATGTGATTTTTGACCCCAAAAAAAAAAGAAATTTCCCAGCAAAATTTTTTGCGTAGGGGTACTTAGTTTGATGTACAGAATGCTTGGTTGACGGATGCGTGAAGGGTTCGTTTACACCCTGTATATATATTTTTAAATCCGGTGATGGTTGCGAAAAAAAAAAGGTTCTTAAGTATCCTAAAAAAGGCTAGTTCACGTATATTCACGCCTTAAACGAAAGTGATACCTATATACCATATTGTATTGTATTTAACTCACCTGCGGAAACGGTGTCATCAGAAACTGAAAACAATACAAAATCAATTGTATAGATCGATGACCATATTTTAACGATTTATTATTTTATTTTATTTATTAAGAAAACTTACAGCTAGGATACAGATAGACAACAGTTAGTGAAAGAAGGCTCTAGATTGTATAGATTAATATATATATATAGTTTTTATTCCGGTGATGGTTACGGAAAAAAAGGTTCTTATGTATCCTAAAAAAGGCCAGTTCACGTATATCCACGCCGTAAACGAAAGTGGTACCTATATACCATATTGTATTGTATTTAACTCACCTACGGAAACGGTGTCATCAGAACCTGAAAACAATACAAAACCAATTGTATAAATCGATGACCATATTTTAACGATTTATTATTTTTATTTTATTTATTAAGAAAACTTACAACTAGGATACCGATAGACAACAGTTAGTGAAAGAAGGCTCTAAATTGTGTAGATTAATATATATATTTTAATCCGGTGATGGTTGCGGAAAAAAAAGGTTCTTATGTATCTAAAAAAGGCCAGTTCACGTATATCCACGCCTTAAACGAAAGTGGTACCTATATACCATATTGTATTGTATATAACTTACCTACGGAAACGGTGTCATCAGAACCTGAAAACAATACAAAACCAATTGTATAAATCGATGACCATATTTTAACGATTTATTATTTTTATTTTATTTTATTTATTAAGAAAACTTACAACTAGGATACCGATAGACAACAGTTAGTGAAAGAAGGCTCTAGATTGTGTAGATTAATATATATATTTTTTTTAATCCGGTGATGTTTGCGGAAAAAAAGTTCTTATGTATCTTAAAAAAGTCCAGTTCACGTATATCCACGCCTTAAACGAAAGTGATACCTATATACCATATTGTATTGTATACAACTCGCCTGCGGAAACGGTGTCATCAGAAACTGAAAACAATACAAAATCAATTGTATAAATCGGTGACCATATTTTAACGATTTATTATTTTTATTTTGTTTATTAAGAAAACTTACAGCTAGGATACAGATAGACAACAGTTAGTGAAAGAAGGCCAATTAACAAAACAATGTTTCCAAAAAAAATGCGACACAGAAAATTGATTAACTCCAGGTCTCTATTATGTGGTAGTGTCATTAGAACCATACATTAGTAGTCAATTTAGTACTGAATTTCAACAAAATCGATTCACAATTAAAAATCAGTTTGACGAACTTCAATCAAACAACTTTTTCTACTCTTACTGCCGCACTCAGTGACGTTTAATGATTACTTAAGCCATCAAAAAGTTTACAATAAGTGAAAGTTTTGTATGTCGAATCTCTGAGTACGGCAGTTAGGGGTGGACTTTTAATGGGACTTTACAACAAAATAAGTCGATTAAATATGTTATAAATTAGATCATTATGTCAAATACATTATAAAATAATCACGTCAAATTGAGGATCTTTTCTCACCAGTTAAAATATACAAAACAAAGACCGCAACAATACAATTTTCTAAGTGTTTTTTTGTTACACTGTAAGCCTACCTTCTTCCGTGGAGGCCAGGGCGAACAGCGCCAATGTGAAAAACTGAAACACGAAAAGCAGCTTTATTTTCACACTTTTTTATTTTCTTCGTAGTCCACAGTAAAGTCCCAAATCGTTTTGTCAATGATCTACATCTGACTGCGACTATGAAAGTATGAACAATCTGCACATCATATTTTATGGGAGTGTAGTCTTTAGCATAATAAACGTAATACTATGTTTGATAGGTTACATCTTAGGAGTTATCAGGAGTTATTTACTATACAGACCTTGTAAAAACTATAACAAAGAACATTGAGTAACTTTGTATGGATTAGTGGCGTCATTTTTTTTTTCAGCAGCCACTTTTAATTTTCATGTTACTTTGTTGTACTGTGTTAGGTACTTATATCGTCCATTTCATGCTCAATGTCATGTCGAATAATCGTAACTAAAATTGAGCTGGCGGAGTCAGATTGTTTTGATATTTGCCCGACCCCATGTAGGTACCATATAATAGACATTACAGTGAACAGCAGTTCAGGTCCGTTTCCCAATAATACATGAGCAACAGTTCCCCAATATTGCATCCAGCCCTTGTTTAGCTCTTTTTACGAGACACTTAATAAGTCCGTCTAGCTAGATGAATGTCCAATACTAGTCTCGCCAACACGATTCAGACTTCACCGGCAACAAATGCAAAATGCACTGTTAATTCATGGCGTTGTAAATTCAAATCGTAAGTATATAAAAATCCAAAATACAAAGAGGTATGCTGGGTCAGTCACAATACACAAACGCCAATATGCATCCAAGAAAATGCCAATATGCATCGGCCCATAGATGATAGACATTGGGCGATGCATCTGATTTATTTTATTTGGTTTATTTTATTTAGAATTCGCAAAAAATACGGCAGGAACTTAAAATAGTGTAATAGACTAAAATAAGTTCATTGATTTTAATGAGCAGTAGAGAACTGAATATCTCCGTTCCGATTACGTTAATTTTGAGGAATGGTTCCATAATAACTTCTTATTCTGTTCTTTCAAAATATACACGTTTAATTACTGGCCGCGCAAACTACAAAACGACGCCAACTTTACCCAAAGCCCTTTCCGTGCGTTTAAGCGTGCTATATCTATTATTAGAATCAGAAGGCGGGAAGATGATGGACCGTAACCCAGTACGGGATTATACAATTATAATGCCCCTTGCAAGACTGACATTCAGCAGACTTTCAGCAGCAAAGTACTCCTATTTCTTTAAATTAAACTAAAGTGAGCAACAAGTTACAATAAAATAATTAAATTTAAGAAATGGAATTAGATTTCGTAGTGACTAAAAAAAACGAATAAAATTAAATAACTAGTCTCACCAAAAACGCCTTCATTTTGTCAAACAATATCACGAATGATCAGAGGATATTCAGATCGGACGAGTGTATGCCTATTTTTATAGCAGCGTCTTTTATACTAAGTCAATTGAACGAATATGTTACGTTTTGCACCTGCACAAATGTTACGGATAACGTGAAATTAAGTTTCATGTGCATATTAATTTTAATAAATTAATTTTGTATTTCATTTCTTGTTATCGATTAAAAACAAGGTCGTTCAAGACACATCATCATCTCATCATCTGCCTTTACTGAACTTTATTGGGGTCGACACCCAGTCTTACCGGATGCAATTGAATACCAGTAGGTATTTTACAGTTTGATCTAATCGATCGATTTATTCCTACCTCACAGCCTGGTTTTCTCCGCGGACCTTTAGACCCTGGCATAACATAAATCGGAACTAGAAATAAAGTTCTTCATTGCCTTACATCCCCCAGCTGGAGAGCGTAACCACAGGTGCTCCCCATAACCGACCGAGTTTTTGGTCAACTGGACCCGCGGGATTTTTCAACTAAATACCCTATTTAAGGTGATTTCACGCTTAGTTTCAACGCTTAGTTGACGCTTCTCGTGACCCAAGCGCTGGCTTTTATCTTGGCCAGAGGCTAAGTGTTGCCATACAACGTGGCAATGCCGCCAGTCTTTTGGGCACATTACCGGCTGACAGCGTGGAAGAGCAGTTTTTTGATGCATTTTTATAGTTTCTTGTTAGTTTATTCATTAGTTTTTAATTAATGTACATAGTTAGTTTACTCTTAATCAATGCACATCGAGCCGTGTCGACAACATTGCAGGGTCCAGCAAGGGTCGACGCCTGTCGGGGCTGCGGGTTGTTCTAAAGAGATACCGCGGCCTCGGAACAAACAAGAACAGGAAGGAACATGGGTGGTTTTTAGTCAGTAGAAGTCTGATATTCCCTTCCGCTCTGCCCAAGCGGGAGGAGTCATTTGATGATTTACCACCCTCGAAAATTAAAAAATAAACTGCCTAGTAAGTTTCTGAAATAATTCAATCTTTGGTTTCCTTGCACCCCTACAAAATTTTGTTTTTCCGGAAAGTACATACTACGCGGTCACATTAACTTGACGCATCTCTGGAATGCGAGGCCCCGCCCGCTTCCCCCCGCATTCCTTAGCTCGCCCGGCAAGTGTCAGGGTACGGTTAGCATCTGTTTACCGATACGCGCGTCGATAATTTGGCATTTAATAAAAATTGTTCAATGCATTCAATAATGCATTAATGTATTTTATATAAAATGACGTCATCAACCCCAAGCGTCAAGTTAATGTGACCGTACTATATATACACAGACACACATACGGCACATTACAGCATGCGATATACCTACATTAAGTATTATCTCCATTCTATAAAAACTTGTACAAATAAGGACATCTTATTTTTCATGCAAAGTAATGCCATACAGAGCAAATATTTTTTTCATCGACTTGCATTTAAGTTATTCTGGGTTTTTGTATTTTTAATACTTCAATGCCTATTTTGTTTCAAGAATCTAGAATTTAAAGATGTCTGTTTATGCAGCTGTAAATACAAGGATACACGGATATTTAACCAATGAAACAAACGCTGCCATCTTATTTTTACATTCATTTCACGAAACATTATTTTTAATGTCTAATCCTTCTGCCCACATCTTTAGAGCGCGAACGAATCCTTGATTGCCTTAACGAAGGTGTAAAGATTGTCTCTAAATCCTGTTGAATATCTAATAGCACATCATGTTTCGTCACAATTGCAGTTCTCAAAGGTTAACGCTGGGTTGCCAGCGCGGTTAAAAACCGGTTGCCTAGTGGATATTAGGCTTAACATTACACATCGTCATCACAAACCTGTCGACACGGTTGGCGCAGTGGCTGAGCAATTGGACTGCTGCGCTGTGTGTCGCGGGTTCGATCCCCGCACGGAACAAATATTTGTATGATCTACAGATAATTGTTTCGGGTCTGGGTGTTTGGTTGTGTATGTGAGTTTAAATGTTTGTGAACGCACCCACGATACAGGAGAAATTCCTAGTGTGGGGCAACGTTTTTAAAAAAAAAAAAAAAAACCTTCACGTTTGTAGTTATTTATTTATTCATTAACTATGGAAGACTTACAGCTAAGATAAACAGATTAAAAAATAGTATGTGAGACTGACAGCCAATTAAAAGTCCTCACTTCTAAATACAGTGTCAAAACGAACACTTCCCAAAACGTCCACAAATCTACAACAGCCAAAAAGTCCTTTTCCCATAACGTCAACTCTTCAACAGAATGTCCATTTTCCAAATGGTAAAGATTTCTGTTTACAATGAAAAATAGAGGCTAAGCACCTAGATTAAAGTTCTTAGCAAATAATGTTTACGTGAAATATCATACAATCTCCTTCCAGGCGTTACCTTTTAGGCGGGTGGGGGGGACTAGATGATGTTTACGTCAGCAGTAGTTGTTTACTTTTTTACACATAATTATGACAACCCACACATTGTCTATGCTTGCAAACGAAACGCATGGTTGGGGATCGTTTGGGGATTGTGTCAATAAAGTTGGTTTTAATGAATATGTACGTTTAAGTCCTCTATCCTAAGCGTATTTTCTTATTTAATAAAAAAAAACAGAATACAGTAAGTAACATAAAAATGCATAAGTATTCCAATGTTTACGTAAATATGGGGGGGAGGGGTGAGAGCTTTGATTACTTTTGCTGACAAGGGGGAAGGGGGGTAAATAATTGGAGTAAATCTGCTTACGTAATACTTGAACGGCCCCTCTGCAAGAAAATGTAAAAGAAAATAACTATGCTCTAACAATAACTCTTAAAAGTTCTATATTTGTTAGACCTTTACTTAATCAGGCTAGAATTTCATATATACCATAGATTTTTTATGTAACATTATACTACATTGACTTGTGCTTAATTTTTACTTTACTATATACACAATACTGAGCGGTTTCTAAATGAATCCCCTATTTTTATTCGACTGCCGCGAAGCCAAAAGAAAGGGTAATGATTTTGACAGTCTACGTATGAATTGCGTTGCTTTGTTGGTCGAGTGGTCGCAAGCGCGACTGCTGAGCGCCAGTGTTCGTTCCCCTGAGTTCTGCGTTCGTCTCCGGGTTCGGACAAATTGTTATTGGATTTTTCCATCAGAAATTTCTCAGGTTGATAGCAATCAGCTTGCCACTTATTGTATTGAACATATAGGTAACATAGCTAGTGAAATGTGAGTGTACTATTACTTAATCCTCTGCACAACCTTTCCGGGACTAAAGGTGTCATGTTATGTTATGGTATGTATCCTAACTCTTGACACTGAACCGAAAGATGAAGGTCAGGTATTAGAACGTTGATAAGCACTGACTTGGGTTAAGCTTTTGATTAGCAATAACCTGAAAGCAACACAAGGCTGAGGCCAAACTAATATCCTTATAAGTTTCCGAGGCCTGTATTTATGGACCTCGTGTCCTAAAACACATACAGTCCTCGGCTTAATATAGGCGCCAGTCTCCCACAAATGAAATACTTTTACCCCGTATATCTTCTTTGTTTATAATTTTTCTGTACGTGTGTATGTCACTGAACTCCTCCTAAACGGCTGGACCGATTTTGATGAAAATTGTTGTATGTGTTCAAGTGGATCCAAGAATGGTTTAAATTTACAATTGGACTCGGTAGGTGGCACTGCTGTCCGGACAGAATTACGTCTGCCAGGTCTGCTAGTTACCTATATGTTTCAAGTGTTACAACATAAATTCTGGTGATATTTATTTGTGGAAGGGTTAGTTTCTTTCACACAACGTTAAACAAAGTCAATAAAATGAAAGAATATTTTTGCAAAAAAGAACTCTCTCAATAATTATTTTGTTTTACAACTGTTATGATAAACTCATAATTTTCACTTTCTGCCCAGCTTTTTCCCAACCATGTTGGTCCGCTTCCAGTCTTACCAGATGCAGCTGAATAACAGTATTTTACTGAGTATATAATACGTTACCGCTTAGTAAGGCTGGTTGTTAGAAATTGTTTTTCGGGTAACGGTACAATCGGTACGATACGGTTAAATCTTATGGTTGGGTTTCTTCATCATAAAAATAAAACAACAAATAAAAGTAAGAATTTGTTTATTTTATAACATTAGGTCTGGAGATTTGAAAAAAAAACAATGAATCAATTCTACTCAAGTTGATTAAAAAGCTTGAAACACAAAGTATGTGGCTATATTTTAGATACATTACAGTTTTATTTTATGAATTTAATTTAAGCTTGAATACTATTAACAATAAGTTACAACAAGTATTTATAAGTAGGTAATAGAAGTTTTATTTAGTGAACTAGTTCACTAACCCCCGCGCGCGTATTCGTTGGCGTCTGAAAACAAACAAGAGATTATTAGTAATCGTCATTTTAATATGAACGAATGCAAAAAAGCTAAAAGATTCGAAGTTTGCAGTGCCTCCCGCCACCAATTAAATACTTTTTTTTGCCCAATACAAGGAAAGTATTAGAATTCGAGAAAAAGCAGAAGAGTATTACGAGCGAAGCGATTTCTAAAATGTTAGCCTTCCACCTCAGATATTAGAACCTTTATACTATTTAGTATATTGGCATTGGCACCCCCCACCATTCAATTTCCATACTTACATTGCTTGTAAGGGTAGGGGGGGCGGCTGTTTGGAGCCCAGGCCGGAGAAATGTCTGATGGAGGAGAAATATAATGAGCAACTGGATCTGATATAGCTCTTAGACCTGGTTAAAGCTCATCGTGGCTACGTCTCGATGCACTCTGGTTGAAGCTTGCCCTATGGTAGCTATGGGTAAAAGTCTGACACTTCCTTTCGCTCGACCCAAGAGCGGGAGGGGTCATTTGATGATTTTCCACCCAAAAAAAAAAAAAAATGGTAGCCGGTATACTTCCGACGGAAAGTTCTACCTCCAGGTCTCTCCCGAGACGTCTCGTAGATCTCGTCTCTCTCGAGATGGAGAGCTTGCGAGAAACACAAGAGACAAGCGCTACTATAGGAGAGTCAATATCTTACTACAGTATGGAAAACCCGTGCAGTCTGGTCTGGGCCACTTCATCAGACTTTTTGTCAGTAAAGCTCAACTGTAACCTCTTTGCTAAACCATAGTGTAGGTCAGCTTGATTATTACTTATTGAAGAGTTCCAGAAGTTAAAGCCGAATTACCGGGAATTGGTGGTCGGGCAAAATGTTATTAGGATCGCCAGGAATTTCTCAGTAGCAGCCACGGAGTCTGAATTTATACCCAATGAATGGCAATACGAGTAGGCTAACCCAACTGGCGAAATGTGGGTGTTCTTAGTATTTACACCTCTGCCTAACCCTTTAGGAATTACAAGCGTGATTTGATGGAAGGGTTGTATCAAGTCGCTTTGAGTATCTTTTAATTTACCCTTCATGAAATGATCTTAGTTGAACTGCTACAAAAACACATATTTTGTAAGAACAATAGAATATCCATAAATATGGTCTTACCGGGTTTTTCGTATGAGGGCTGGCCGAAAGCTGGGTCAGCTGTAAAACAGTAAATATATCTTATTAGTATGATGACCACGAATTTTTTGTAAGTAGTAGGTAGAAAGCTCCTAATCTATCCCATGATAATGTATATAGTTGTCTCATAATAGTGAAGTGTAATATATATGCATTATATGTATGCATCCTTTACTTTCGTAGGTAAATACACTCTCTTATAGTAACTCATCAATTCATCTTGTATCGTGGGTTTGCATTTATCCTTTATTTATCATTTATCCTCATTTACGCTTATTTCATGATTATTAATTTAGTCAATACATAGTACTTAAGATTATAGTGGTTGTTTCCTTGGAAGCCAAAACATGGGAACCGCAACATTACATTCAACAGGATTCGAACCTGAAATATTCTGATAGTCTACGAGACAACTATATGTTTTTTCTAACTCAAAGGGACACCTATGGCGGAATAATAGGAGAAATGGAAACTTTAGCAAACACTTTTCTGATTTATTTGGTAGTCTATAATAGTTTTTATACTTACGGTTGTCGATGTTAGCTGAAACAAAACAAAAGAAGTTAGACAATTGTGAGTAAGGTAGGAAACTAGGCAGGTATTATATTATTTTTTTTCATATAAGTTTAAACCCAGGCGGGAAATAGCGTCTCCCAATTTCAACAACGCGTGGGAAATTCTGCACTGTCCAAAACGCTACTAAGGTCGAATGTAAAATTCGACCTATGAAACTTTTACCTATGAAACTTTCAAAGTTTGTCAAGTTATATTTTTTGGTTGAATTATGTATTTCATACCAACCCACACTGGGCCAGCGTGGATATTAACCCACTTCCTCTCCTAGAGAGAAAGCCTGTATCCCAACAGTGAGAACATTATAGACTGATGATGATGATGATCTAATTTATAGATTGTGTTTTTATAGTTAGGATTATTGATGTTTCTATATGTACCTACTTGCTTTTCATTGTTTTTTTTTAATATTTTAAATAACTTAGTTTTTAAACCGCGCTATCGCATCAGGTGAACACCTGTAATGACAGTTGTAAGGGATTTTTAATAAGTAAATAAAAACTAGTTCATCACCAGTTCGATATATAATAAAATATCTGTCAGTTCTGTGTCCACAGCCAGTCCGTAACTTTTCCCTTAGCACCAATTTGTGGTTGAAATGTACTCTGACATTCTAGCTGGTCATTGGTGTTTGAGTTGGTAACTGGTTACTTTTGATTAGAAACGTGGACGATGATTTGTATGCTGCAAAAACATAGCATAATCGGCATATAATGTTCCCACTGCTGGGACACAGGCCGCCTTTCAATGAAAGGGAACGGGCTGTAACCCACCACGCCTGCCAAGTGCTGTTACATGTTACATATCAAATATTTTTTGGTTCTGGAACATGCCATGTACGATGTTTTTCTTCACCGTTTTGAGAGCAGTGGTAATGAAATAAAATACGCTAAGCCCTCGACCTGGGTTCGAACTTACAACCTCGTCCCGTAACCTTATGCTGAAGACATGGACTCGTATTTCATGTCTTCATCATACGGTTATGGGATCAGTGAAACCGGTTCAGACAAATTGTAGACCTGCTGTAGACACCAGGCAGTTCAGTACTATTTATATGAAGGTGTCGTATCTAGTGTCAGGTCTACAATTTCTCCGTGCTGGTTAAAATGAACCTTTTGATTTATAGATAAAGTTGATGAATAATAATAATCAAAAATCTTTTTTCCACAAGGAAATGGTCCCTGACTCCTGTGCTAGGTGATAGACCTGTGTTACAGAAGCGTACAGATTATATTACATGTTGTATAACTTACAAGTTACATAACATTTTCAACATGACATTCAGGCTCCACATTACTGAAACATGTTATATAACAACGTTTTATAACATGTTATGTTATGTGATTTGTGCGCACCTTAACAAGAACCAGTACCCTTCCAAGCGGAGAGACTATTGATTAGGGCCGGTTTTTCCAATCGCCAGTTAACTTTTATCTGTCGAATAAGTTTGTCATTTTGACAGTTTTTGTATAGACAATCTGACAAAACATCACATTTATTCCACAGGTAAAAGTTAACTGGCGATTGAAAAGCCGGCCCTAATAATAAACATAAATAAGTTCTTAATTACTATCCTTTTTTAATCTTTAAAGGTTTTCTGACAATCACAAACAATACCAACCTGTTCCCGGGTTGTTGTCTACCACATGCACTGAAAATAACATGAAATATGACCATTAGAAGCGAAGCCATACATAGCAGTCTTTGGCTATGATATTATGTAGGTATGTTTAGGAGCCATAATGAAAGATCTAACTAAAATAGCGTTATTTAATTCAGAGGTGATAATATAATTTGGTCTTTCTTTAACAAAAAAATAAGTTTAAATTACAATTACTTTTGGGTGGACTTCATCAACGATATCTAGTGAACGTGATCAGCATATCAAATATCCGTATTGATTATCCGAGATGGCAGATAACAGCTTCTAAACGCCGTTTACATTTGCTGAACCCGTTCAGTTTTATAGCTGAAGCCCGGTCTAAGATGCTTTAGAACAATCATTTTGTTAGATCTTTCATTATTTTTAGTAAATTTTCTCACCAGCTGTAGGGTCGTTGGGGTTGTTGTCGACAAATTGCACTAGAAACAACACATGAATGATTATAAGCCAAGCATTGTAGGTACACACGGCGACACAAGCTCTACAAATCCAGTATAATCTGACCTTGCTTTGTATCAGCTTTCCGTACAATGAGATCAGCTTAATTTGGGTAGTGTAGCTTAATTGGCCGTCGTGCGTACGATTCCATTGCACATGCATCACTATGCGGATCTAATAATTATGTGTACTTTGTTTTTCTATAACTTTTTTTAAGTTTTTGTTTGTAAGAGTGATAATGTAATATAATCTCGTTTTTTGGCGAAAACTTAAAATAAAATCGAACATTCAAAATACTGAGTTTACGGGACATATTCTAAAAGTCGTGGTATAAATACAAAATTCTGAGGTTTTAAGTTTATTTTATAGTTAGGAAGTTTGCTCACCAGCTGTCGGGTCGTTGGGGTTGTTGTTGACAACATGCACTAGAAACAACACATGTATGTATTTAAGGTATTGTATATTATGTACCTAGGTATTGCGCATTTAGATAAGTTACTGAACAATAATTGATGATGACCATCGGAAATTATGAAATTCTAAAGAGCATCGAGTGGCATTTAAATAATTGAAATGCTATTTAAAATAGAAAAATAAACTTAACTAAAGTCCTATTTAATTTAATTGATCATCATGTTTTTTGTCTTTGGTTTTTCCATCACAAATATTTCAGTGGCAGCCACGGAATCTGGATTTATTTGGGGATTATAGGTGGGTTGTTTAATTTTATTACCATAAGGAACTCATAAATAGGGGACCATTCAATTTCATTATTATTGCATAGTTAGGAAATTTGCTCACCGGCTGTCGGGTCGTTGGGGTTGTTGTTGACAACATGCACTAGAAACAACACGTCATGTTAGTTGCTTAATAAATTATTAAGAACTTTGGAAACAGATTTTGAAATTCTACAGACCATCGAGTGGAATTTTAATAATATTTTAAATGCTATTCAAAATAGACAAATTAACCTAGCTGAGGTAAGTAACTACCTTCAATATTATTTTATGATATATTTTTTAGCTTTGGTTTTTCCGTCACAATTTTCTCAGTGGTAGCCACGGAATCTGGATTTGTTTGGGGATTACATGCGAAATGTTTAATTTTTGTTACTATAATTCAACTTTATATTATTATTGTATAGTTAGGAAATTTGCTCACCGGCTGTCGGGTCGTTGGGGTTGTTGTTGACAACATGCACTAGAAACAACACGTCATGTTAGTTACTTAATAAATTATTAAGAACTTTGGAAACATATTTTGAAATTCTACAGAGCATCGAGTAGAATTTAAATATTTTAAATGCTATTCAAAATAAATAAATTAACCTAGCTGAGTTAAGTAACAACCTTCAATATTTTTTTGTCATTGGTTTTTCCGTCACAATTTTTCTCAGTGGTAGCCACGGAATCTGGATTTGTTTGGAGATTACATGCGGAATGTTTAATTTTTATTACTAAGAAACTCTTAAATGGGGGGGGACCATTCAATTTTATTATTATTGTATAGTTAGGAAGTTTGCTCACCGGCTGTCGGGTCGTTGGGGTTGTTGTTGACAACATGCACTAGAAACAACACATATATGTTTTTAAACTAAGTATTACGTATTCAGATTTTTTTATTCAATTATTGAAAATAAGACCATTGAGGGGCATTTAATACTCAAAATAAACCAAGCTTAAGTAAGTTCAGTTGACCTTCAATATTATTTGATTTGTTTAATTTTTTTTTAAATTGTCATTGATTTTTCTACCAAGAATATCTTAGTAGCAGCCACAGAGTCTAAATTTTGGTTCAAGAATTACAGGCGTGATGTTCATTTTTTATTTCCATATAAAAGGAACTCTTAGGGGACCATTACATTATACTATTATTGTATTGTTAAGAAGTTTGCTCACCAGCAGTCGGGTCGTTGGGGTTGTTGTTCACAAAGTTCACTAGAAATAATAATATTAACGATTTAGGAAAGCATGTTATACAAGAGATAATTATAAAGAAGAAAATTCTTGGGACTCTACAATTTTGATGCCACAGAAAATTTAAAACTTTCCAATATTTAACTTTTACTTGGTATTATAAACTTTTTGTGGACTATTTTACTTTCTTATTATTTTATAGTTGAGAAATTTGCTCACCAGACGTTGGGTCGTTGGGACTGTTGTTGACAAAGTTCACTAGAAATAATAATATTAACGGTTTAGGAGCATGTTACGATCACCAACAGTATTCATAAAATTTATTTAACTACGTAAATAACATAATTCTTGGAACTCTACAATATTTAGGTATAGCACTAAAATTTAAAAGAAAAAACTTTCCTATACCGTAATAGCACTCAGTATAATATACTTTTTGTGGACGATTTTATTTTTTATTATTTTATAGTTAAAATGTTTTCTCACCAGCAGTTGGGTCACTGGGATTGTTGTTCACAAAGTTCACTAGAAACAACACAGATGAACGATTATAAGCCAAGCATAATCCGAGCGAGAGCGAGCATTCAGACATTACAGACAATAATTAACAACGAACAAGTAAATGCATAACATTATGTACATTAAAGTTCTCAAAACGAGAAACCTACATAATAATAACCTACCTACCTACATTTTACAGCTGTTTAATAGATAATTGAAATTAAACAAGCTTTGAAAAACAATTTTGGCATTTTATGAGTCTTTTAGATAAAACAAATCTTGCATATGACCTACTTTGCTAATAAAAATAACAGTATAAAGAGATGAAAATAATTTGCTCGCGTTGAGAAAAAGTGTTGAATAGATACTCAATAAAATTATGTTAAATAAAAAGTGCATGTATGAATGTTTGTGCTCACCTTGCCCTGGGCCCGGGTTGTTGTCGACAACGTGCACTAGAAATAATATGACCCATTATAAGTGAAAAGTGCTCTTACGATAAAATTTATGAAAAACTGACTGTAATTGAGAAAACCTTTAAAGTTAAAATACCAATTAATACTAGGTTAAAGAAGCAGTCCCCTTTTTTTTTTTTTTTTTTGGGGGGTGGGAAATCATCAAATAACCCCTCCCGCTCTTGGGCAGAGCGAAAGGGAGTGTCAGACTTCTACTGACTAAAAACCACCCATGTTCCTTCTTCGCCCTTCATGTCGAGGCCTCGGTATCCCTTGCGAACAACCCGCAGCCTCGACAGGCGTCGGCCCTTGAGGGCCCCTTCCATGTTGCTGACATCTCTTTGAGGCGCGCGTGGAACACGAACGCGCCGTCGACACGGCCTGTTGTCGTCATAAGACGGACGGACGGCGAGCTTACCCATCACTCACCGTCCACAGGCCCGCGTCTACGGTGGCCGGAAGCCATCACGTGGCCCCCGACGCCCGGAGCGCCTCCCGCGGCGGCTGGGACGAGAGGTTCTCTCCCTCTCACGTTCCGCCACCTCCTTCGCTAGCATCACTGCTTCGCAGAAGGAGGCGACGACGTCCCATTCCTCCTCGCCCCGGACCATGGCTTGCACCAGGGCCGGACGCGAGAGGTCGCCGCCGCCGATCGCCGCTACGAGAACACGGCGGGGCTCCGCCCAAGCGGGACACACCTCCACGGTGTGCTCCACCGTGTCCTCCGGCCGATCCTCACAATGGTGACAACCGGGCGTTTCCTCCCGCCTGATTCGGTGCAGGTACCTCCCGAAACAACCGTGTCCGGTGAGTACCTGCGTCAGACGGAAGGTGAGGGCGCCGTGGCGCCTCTCCAGCCACTCCTCAAAGAGGGGACTTACCGCCACTATCGTGGCGTGCCCTGCACGGGGTTGCGACAGTCGCTGTCTCCATGCCGCCATGAGATCGCACCGGAGGTCTGTCCGCTGCGCAGCAATTAGCCGCGGCAACGGAGTGACCCCCCGGTGCAGCGCCTCCGCGCGCCATTCATGCAGGCGCGCGAGGACTATCGCCTCCAGATCCCATGGCGGCAATCCGGCAAGGAGGTTCGCCGCCTCGCGGGAGATCGTGCGGTACCCACGGACTAGCCTCACGGCCATCACCTTTTGGGGCGCGTTCAGGTAATGGGCGGCCCGCTTTCTCAAAGCACTCGCCCACACCGGGGCCCCATAAAGGGCCATGGACCGCACGATCCCCGCATAGAGCCTCCGGCAGGAGGCGTTTGGCCCCCCCAGATTGGGCAAGAGCCACCTGAAGGCAGCCGCCGCCCGCTCCAGTCTGGGAGCCAAACGTCGGAAGTGCTCCACGAAGTTCCACCGGCTGTCGAGGACGAGTCCTAGGTACTTCAAAGTACACTCGACGCCGATGGGAACCCCTCCCACCGTTAGCTGGGATCCCGACGGTAGCACATTCCCACGTCCATGGAAGCCCATGGCCTCCGACTTGTGAAGTGCCACCTCGAGACCCAGCTGCCGGATCCTCTCTACGACTATCGCAACCCCGCGTGTCATATTTTCGGCCGCCGCCTCGTGCGACCCCCCCTGTGCTAGCACAAGCGTATCGTCAGCGTAACATACTACGCTGACACCGCTAGGGAGGTCGGCACGCAGGACCCAGTCGTAACCGATGTTCCACAGGGGCGGCCCCAGAACCGATCCCTGTGGAACACCGCACGACATCTCTCGCCGGTTCCATTCTCCGTCTTGACCGGGGTAGATGACAGCCCTGTCTGTCAAGTAGTCCCCGACTACACGACGAAGGTAGGCCGGCACCCGGTGATACCGGAGTGCCTCCCTAATGCAGCTCCAGGGCATAGTGTTGAAGGCGTTGGCGATGTCGAGAGACACCGCCAAGACCACACCGCCCCGAGAGACCGCAACCCCCGTCGTGAGGGCTCTCACGCGCATGATGGCGTCCACCGTCGAGCGCCTCTTGCGGAAACCAAACTGGTGTTCCGCAAGATCCGGACCCATCCCCTCAAGGTGCTCGGCGAGGCGGTTTGCAATTACTCTTTCAAAGAGCTTGCCCACCTCGTCGAGCAGCACAATGGGCCGGTATGCGGACGGCGAGTCCGCAGGGCGCCCCGGCTTCTGGATGAGGACCAGCTTCCCTGTCTTCCAACGAAGCGGGAACTGGCCTCTTTCCATGCACGCGCTTAAGAACCCCTCCAGTCGGGGCCCAAGAGCCTCTGAGGCCAGGACCCAGGCTTTGCCAGGCAAGCCGTCGGGTCCCGGGGCGGTATTTTTGGCCTTGAGCCTCCGTACCGCCGCTCTCAGGTCTACCCCAGTCACCTCCGGAATGTCGTCATCGGCTCCTGATTGGTCCGCTTCCGGCACCGCAGGTGGCGGAGCCATTGGCGGGGGAGGATGCTCCCCTCGCGAAGGGAACAGAGCGCTCACCACGTCCTCCACGAGCTCAGGCCGGAGACTCTGCGTCAGCGGGGGGGCCCGGGTGCGGAGTTGATTCCGCACCGCCTTGTAAGGGCGCCCCCACGGATCTCTGTTGAGAGTCTCCAGCATCTCCTCGCGGGCCTGATCTTTGGCCCGCTTACGAGCCTCGAGGAGGGCGGTCTTCGCCGCTCTGTACCCTTCATACAGCTCCGCCTCAATGGCTTCCGCATTCGGAGGACGAATGCGGAGCCTGCGATGCCTGGCGTACCGGCGCCGCGCCGCAACACACTGCTCGCGCAGGTGCGACAGCTCTTGCGACCACCAGTACACCTGACGCCGGGCGCTTCCTGGCCGGACTCGGGGCATTGCCATGTCGCATATCTCGGACATGGCCTCCTGGAACCAACCCGCCTCGTTGTTGACGTCGGCGGGCCTGACCGGTGATGACACCCAGGCCCGCACGATCGAGGCTTCCAGGAGGAGCTCCCGGTCCAGCTGCTTCAGCGCCCAACGCGGACCACTCGGGGTCTGTGGGACCGGCGCGCTTGAGGACTGGGCAGAGACCTCAAACCGGATATACCGGTGGTCGGAATAGGTCTCCACCCCCTCCATGACGCGCCAGTCGATGACACGCTGTGACAGAGCAGGGCTGGCGAACGAAATGTCCACCACCGACTCGCCCCGCATCCGCACACACGTGGGTACAGAACCCCGATTCAGGATGTCCAGGCCTGTTTCCAGAGCCCAGCACTCGACCATCCCACCCCGCACATCCGTGTAACGGGAACCCCAAGCCAAGCTCTTGGCATTGAAGTCCCCGAGCACAAGTACGGGGAGGGAATAGCCTCCGATGACGACACTTAACTCCCTGAGGGAGTTTTGGAACTCGGCGAGAGTTCGGCTCGGAGAGAAGTAGACTCCCGCTACTACGATCTCCCCGAACCGTGCTGCTACGCACCCCTGACCCTTCCTGACCATCTCAAGGGCCGGGGTGCCGGCGGCGGCCGACGCAATAATGGCCACTGAGCCGCTTAGGTCCTCCACCCAGTCTGCCCTGGGCGGGACAAAATACGGCTCAGAGACCACGGCGATGTTGATCAACCACTGCGCCATACTCTGGAGCAACAGATCCTGAGCGCAGGCGCAGTGGTTGATGTTTGCCTGGAGGAGGCTTAATGGAGCCATTACTGGCACTCCATTTCAGCCCCCCCCGGGACCTCCTGTGGGCTCACCGCAGCGGGAGTTGCGGTGGTGGCGGTGGCGGCAGCAGCGGCGGCGGCGGCGGCTGCGGCGTTGGCGACGGTGGGGGTGGTGGCGGAGGGCCTACCCTTACCCCTGGCCTTGGCGGGTGGAGCGCAGGCCTTGCTCCCTGCCCGGTGCTCAGCCGGCTTCCCAGCCGTCGCACATGCGTCGCAGTGCGGCGTGGCCAGGCAAGCCGCGGCCTGGTGACCGGGCTGACCGCAGCGAAAACAGAGTTCACTGCGGTCCACCTCCGAGGTGCATCGGCACCCTACGTGCTGCCCCACATGGCAGCGGAAACACCTCAGAGGTCTGGGCTCGAGCAGTTTGACCTGCGCCCTCGACCAGCCTACCTTCAGGGTGTGGCCTTCCGCAATCGCTTTCGCCACCGTCACAGGGCAGCTTACCGTTATGGTCTGCATGCCCTCGCGATCCGGGCGTAGGGTGCCCGCCTTGATCTGCTCGGCAGAGCACCCCCCGGCCGCGGTGACGGCGGCTACCACCTCCTCCTCGGAGACCGAGTCGTCCAGACCCAGGATGCGCAGGCTTGCGCACTTGACGGGCCTGGACACTCGGACCTCGTCCGCATCTAAAGACGCTCTGAGCTTTTCAGCCAGAGCATCTGCGGACGCGGCGCTGGTTTCCCCGGGAACCTCCAGCATTCGAGCCCCTGTCGCGGTGACTCGAAGCCGGAGGCCCCCGGTGATCCCGAGCTCTTCGAGGTCCACCGACGCCTTCGCCTTCGCGAGCACGTCGCGGTACACCAGGCCCTTCTTTACCGCATCCGGCTGCAGCGTTATGACTACAGCCGCGGTCTTCGGGGCACGGAGTTTCGCCGCGACGCTCCGCTTCTTTTGCCGGCGCTTCCGCTCGGCCCGCCTGGACTTTTGGGCCGCCTTCCGCCCCTTCCGCTTTTCCCCCGCCACCAGCCAACCATCTTCGGCCGCGGGAGGCTTTGGGGGCGGAGGAAGTGTGGGTGGCGGGTCCGCCGCTGGCACCGGCTGCTTGGCCGCTGCTGCCTTGCCCTTTTTCTGGGCTGGCGCCTTGCCCTTTTTCTGGGTGGGCGCCTTGCCCTTCTTAGGAGGGGCCGCCGTCTTATTAGCCGGCGCTGGCGTCCCCTGAGCCGGCTTTCCGGGGGGCTTTGCAGCCCCGCCGTCGGGCTGGCTGGACGGCCCCGCCTTGGGGTCGCCAACGGACCGACTGGACGGCCCACTGG
Source organism: Diarsia brunnea (assembly GCA_949774965.1). Lineage (NCBI taxonomy): Eukaryota > Metazoa > Arthropoda > Insecta > Lepidoptera > Noctuidae > Diarsia > Diarsia brunnea. The sequence continues at coordinate 6,233,711 of OX459015.1, read as the reverse complement.
GTCCTGCATTGGGGACGCCGGCCGTAGCACCTGCATACGACCGCGCACCCAGGCCTGAGGTCGCCTTGTCCGCCCCCAGAGAGGGGCGCAGGACGATGGCTTCCACGAAGGCACACCTTGCGTGGAAGGCAGCCAGCTCCTGCCGAACCAGGTTCAGGACCCGGTCATCGGCAGCTGTGGGCTGGCTTTGCCCGCGCTCGCACCTCTCCGGAGGCACCTCCTTCGGGCCGGCTCCTCGGAGCTCGGCCAGGTCTGCATGGAGCGTCCTGTTCTCTTTCTGGAGACGCTCCATGGCGGCCGCCAAGCGGGTGACCTCCGCCCGCAGTTTGGACATTTCGTCCGACGGAGGTCTACGGCAGATTGCCTCCGCTGCCGCCAAAATGGAGGTCGAGGCCTCGCTAATGGCTTTGTTCTTGGACGCATACGTCCTCTTCAAAGCCACGTCGCGGATTGCTGTCCTCACGACCTCCGCAAACCCGGCCATGCGCTCACAGTCGGAGACACTCCCGGTCTCCGGCTCACCACCGGTGTTAGAGTCAACACCGGTCTCTGGCTCGCCGCCAGAAGACGACGAAGAGAGCACCCTCCGATCAAGGTGGCGTCTCTCCTCTGCGCGTTTCGCGGCTCGCCTGGCAGCCTCCTGGGACGAGAGCTCCTCTCCTCCACCTCGGTTCCCACTTTTTTTAGGGACTTTTCGAGCGGAGACCAGCCGCTCGCCGCAGGATGACGACGCCCTGCCGTCCTCCGCTCTGGGCCGCTTGCGGAAACGCTCCGCGTTACCTGCAGCTGCAGCTGCCCCCGAACCCTCGCGTCCGGAGCCCGCCGAGCAGGCGCAAGACATGGAGTCCGAGTCTGACCCCGCATCTTCCTGCCGCTCAAGCGAGCTCCTCCGCCAGAGTTTACTGGGAGCCTTCGTCCCGCACTCGCCCGACACCTTGTCAGGCACGCCAACGTCTTCATTGCCGGCCACAACACTTCCGGACCGGGAGCCTCCTCGGCTCATGTTGCCACTGGCAATCGGTAAAAGACCTACGTTGCCCCCCCCAGAATACGAGGGGCTTGACGTCTCCAAAGGAGACGTGGCGGATTCTCCAGCTGCTAAGCAGCTGGTACCGCCCTGGGGTAATTCTATTTCGTCTGTCTTTGTCATTGTTTTTGTTCCTTTTTAAGGGTATGGTCCCTATCTCCCTCCTTCGTCTCTCCCTCCGCCTACTCACTGCCCTCACAGTCACGTCTGATGAGCAGACGCGAACCAGAGAGCAGCAAGTAGGGTTTCTTCCTCCGACAAGCACACCGCCCGAGGACCCGAACACTGTTCACGTCTCCGGGCGGTGTGCCCCTCGCGTGTCCCTCTTTGTCTGGTCTCTCCCCTTGGACCTTTCCGGCATGAGTATATCTACCGGCAGAGCTCCAAGGATCATTGAGACACACAAGCCCCACCACGACGGCAACGTGGGAACACTCCAGTGGGGAAGAAGCAGTCCCCTTAAGTTCGAAATTATTAGTTAGACTTATATATATATTAGTGGTGTCTGGTTTAGTATTATATATATATTTTATAAGATCTTGTGCTCACCAACGCCCGGTCTGTTGCCATTCACAATTACTGAAAACAATGCGTCCAATATGAGCAAAGCATTTATGTGTCGTTGTAAATCATTCAAAAGCGAGCATTCGCAACGTGACTATTTTTGTTCGAGCATTCCCGGGAAACATTATCAGGCAAGCATTCACTCAGGAGCATTTAAACTAAACCAGGTTCGAACTGAATTTACATAAATAACAAAAGTGTCTTAAAATGGAGAAATTGAATATGTCACGCTCTTCAAGTGAATTTACTTCAGCATTGCTAAATATGAATAAAAATAATTATTTTGCTACTGTAACAAATTATTATACACACTTATTGTGCCTTTTGCTTGTGACTAATAAAAACATATTAATAAACACATTGATGTGTATTAATGCTCGTAGTTACAAGCATTGAGTGATATCATTTTTAATGCTCTATGAATAAACGTTTTGAAAATCAAACCGTTGGATGTCACAATTCACAGTATTTTTTTAACAAAATTAAACATAACATAATTATTACTCACTAGGTCTATCAGGCCTAAAACCCCCAGAGTTGCCTGAAAATAATTTCACCAATATAATAAGCCGTGCATTATATACGTGCAAAATATCCACAAGCTTTAAAACTGAGCATTCAGCACCATGATAATCACATAATACTAGAACGCAGCCCATATTATACTTGATTTTTTGTATAAAAATAATAAGTTCTATAATTATTTAGTTTTTAAAACAATTTAATAATTTAATTTAGTTAAATAATTAACTATCTCAATATTTAATTGCTTGTTGTATCATTTGACAAATAAAAGTATGTTTAAATCAATGTAATGTCCTCACCACTGCCTGGCCTGTTGTTGTTCACAAAGTTTACTGAAAATAATAATTTGTTGAATATGAGCCAAGCATTTTTGATGCATCCCAAATGCAATAATTTAAAAGATAGCATTCGTTACGTTAATATTTTCATGAGCATTCCTTTTAACATTGTCAGGATAAGTATTCATTTGTGAGCATTACAGCAGCATTTAATAAAAGTTCAAAGGTTTTTTTTTGCAATGCTCTATGCAGCTTTTTTGATCATGTTTCGAATGTTTAAATTTGTATGTTATATCATGCAATCTACAATTTTATTTTATTTATTTGATGTGCTCACCAGCTGTTGGTCTGTTATTCCCGTAATTCCCTGAAAAGAATTTTACCAATGTGAAACAACCATGAGCATTCAAATGGGAGCAATGGGCCTTGATACTAGAAAAGCTTTATAGATCAACTATCTACATAATTATGTACGTTTTTAGACTTATCTTAGTTTTAACGAAGCGTCCCATTGCTTAAACTAACGTGCAGGTAAGGCATAATACATAGGTATATGCATTTAGTGCAAAATAACCCTTATTATGTTATAACCTAATCAATCTCGTGCTTTTCTGAATGAATTATGGAGAAACTGTTTTCTTGTTAGTTTATTGAAAATAAGTACCTAAATGGTCGTGCGAAAGTGACGGCTTATTCGAGAGTTATTTTTTCCGTTGATTGGTTTTAGTATTTTAGTTGTTATTTTTCTAATTAATGTTAGTTTGCTATGCGTTATTATTAGTCACTGCAGGCTTCTTACCGTCAGGGTTGTTGTCCACGAAGTCGACTGTAAGCAATATTTACTTCTAATGAGCATCGGATTCTAACGAATTTAAAGATTTCTTTACTGCTTTTTGGGTTAGACAGTTTTGTTCAAAAATAATAAAGATTTTTTCTAATTAAGAATATTAAAAAAATAAGAGATGTGGAGCTTAAGTTATAAATATTTAATTGCAATTAAACAAGAGGTATATTATATTGTTTCCTTTTTTAACAGAATAAAACTAAGGGGTTAAAGTTGGTAGAAGACCGATATATCACTAACTGCCGCACTCAGAGAGGTTTATGATTACTTAGGCCATCACTTAGTAAAGGTTTTGACAGTTTTGTCATACAAAAGTATGTCAAATGTTTACTAAGTGACGGCTTAAGTAATCATTAAATATCTCTGAGTACCGCAGTAAGTATTGTCCTCAGAAGGAGATTCATTTAATAAATTGAATGACTAGAAGGTGCTAAACTCACCTTGTTGTCCGCCGTCAACAATATTCACTGAAAACAATACAAAAGCACACAATAAGCAAAGCGTTTTCATCGTCTAGTAGATGAAAATAAACCTTAAACCCGTGAAATAAGAAACACGTTTAGATGAAAAGCAATAGAATAGAAAATAAAAAGACAGGACAAATATAGTAAAATACTTCATTGCGAATTTTCATGGATTTATCATTAGGTATTACCTAGTAGGTCAACGAAATTATGAAAAAATATCACTCTGTTTTGAGCAAATTTTTAATTAAATTGCAATCAGTATCACATGTCATGACACTGCATAATATTTAATTTTAGTTGCAAAAACAACATTAATTGGTATTACGTTACTAACTGCCGCACTCAGAGAGCTTTAATGATTAGTTAGGCCATCACTAAGTAAAGGTTTTGACAGTTTTGTCATACAAAAGTATGTCAAATCTTTTCTAAGTGACGGCTTAAGTAATCATTAAATATCTCGGCAGATAATCCCATAACAAGGGTACTTAGGTAAATTTTAGTTTTAATAATTGAAAAACTCACATTGTTGATCGCCGTCGATTACATTCACTGAAAACAATAGATAAGCACAGATAAGCAAAGCATTTTCATCAACTTTTAGATGAAAATAATAGTTTTGTTAGGCAAGAAGAGTAAACTTGCAGAATAAAAGAAAAGAGAAAAGAAAGTGGTATTAAGACACTAAATATTACAAATGAACATGAATGTAGGGTCAGGGAAATTAATTGATGACATAATTGACACACTGCATCAATATTTATCGTGTCATAAGCCACCACTACCAGTAATGCCACGCACTGTGAATTGAACTTACGAATAGCCTTAATTCATAGTCAATTTGTTCATCAATCAAGTTACCTGACCTTACAGTGGGTTAAAGTTAAAATAGTTAGTAGGTAAATAATATTCTCGAAGATCCTAACACCTACATACATAAGTACGGAACCTAACAGTAACTAGAAAATTGTAATGTCTTCCGAATTCTATTTAATCCTACTTTGATGATAACTGTCTAATCGCTACGGAAACTGCTTCATAAAAGTTACGATAATATCTGATGAAATTCCTAGTATTTATTACACAGGTGCTAATTATCGTCTATTATTTATTATTTTATAAATCATATATTTTTCTATTCAAACCTTGAGCCGCAGCCATGGCGATCATCGCCAAAAAGAAGAATACCTGGAACACGAACAACACCTTCATTTTAACACTGATTCACTTTCGAACTGATCCAATTTCGAATCAAATATGAATTTCCAAATAATGACAGTTGATATCGCCTTATCTTTATCGATAAGATTTGAGTGTACTTGGATAATGTTATTCACCAGGTTTAACCTTGATTAGCAGGATTTGTATAAGTCTAATGAAGTCTAAAAACAAAGTGTAAACGGATTCTCTCCACGGAGGGATTAACCCTATGCAAAAATATTGCTCAGAAACTACTTTTTTGGGGGGTGAAAAGTCACGCTTTACGGTCAAACTCAATGTAGCGTACTCCAAAATTGTGCTGATGGAGGCTTGACCAGTTAAAGGCTCATGGAGGCAATTAATAAAGAGTTTACGCCAAAAACTAGTATTTAAAAAAAAACTTGTGAAAAGTTTGGAACTTTATCCTCAAATTTATGGTAACTAGATGGTTCCCAGGTAATGTCCGCAGCAAAGAAAATATCGCAATGTACCAAATAAATATTTTCTTTCTGTTTTACTCGACTTTATGTAAATCAAAGCGAATTAATAGGGTATCAAGGAAAAGATAATAATATATGTTTTAAAGATTTCATTATTACAAATAAAATTATTAGTAGTAATGGTAAACATAGACAAAAAAAAACCCAAAGAATTCTGATGTCAAGGCCTTCTGAATAAGACCTGTTTCTGAGATTTGAATCGAATGTAAATATACTTATCACACACATAACCTTCGTTTTGTCTGTCGTTTTGTTTGTTTATCTATTCAACAATTTGATTTGGCGCACGTTGTTAGAGCACAAAAGGAACAATTTGGTTAAGGCTTTCAATTATTTAGACACGGTTGTTTTGTAATAATAGAATTGATGAATCATTATTTTTGTTGCTGGAAAACTGCATGCTCACGGAAATGAAAAACAAGGTGAAGTGGTAACGTGGTAAAGAAAAACAAGAATGATTTTGTAAGAACGAATTCCTTGAGTAGGAGGAGATAATCAAGGAATTTGACAAGAATATCGTGAACTATAGTTTTATCCTTTTGTTTCTGACAAAAGCGCCTGTAAACGGTATGTTTAAAATATTTGCGATTAAAGTTTAAGTATAGTTATCTAGACACATACAAATATTATACCTTAGGTAGGTATTTTGGTTTTAATTCTCGTAATCATCTTGTTATCAGTTGCAATGAACCCGTTATTATTTAAACAGTATTTCATTATTATTCTCGTTTACGCAAGTTTCTTGTTATTTTTAAAACGATCTCCCTTATCGGGGGTTATCGCACTTTAATTAGGAACTGAAACTATTTTGTTTACAAAAATAATTACCTTATCTAAAGCAATGTGGATTGGGGAAGTTAAACTGTAGAAACTGAAAAGCTTTATGAAAACATTTGTTTCGAAAACTACGTATTAAGATAAGAGCTTTTTAATTATTCTGTTGGTTTTGTGACCACAAGCGCTACAGTAGGTACCTATATAGTTAACTGTTAAGGTTTCAATTTCAACCGGGGCAAAATGTTATTGGGTTTTTCTATTTAACTTTTACCCGGAGTTGGACAGTCGGCGGGATGTCCCGTGTCTCGAAGAATACGTAACGCCTTGTTCACGGCCTTAGTTGATGCTACTAGTGACTGTACTTGTTTTCTTCACTTAAGTAAGTCGCGTAACAGTGACTTATGACGTTATACTAAGCAATATTTTTATTTATTTTATTTCGCCTTCGGATAATTTTTGGAGCATGCAGTGGTCACGAACTGAGGGAACAGAAAGTCCACCTGTGTTTGCAAACATTTGGGTACTATTATAATTATTACTTGCGACAATTCTCTGTTGAGATTGTCCGTTGTTACCAAAAAATAAAATAAAAAAAGATCCGACGAATTGATAACCTCCTCCTTTTTGAAGTCGGTTAAAAAACGGTCAGCAGGAACTTAATTTTATAAAGGAATTTAACGAAAACAAAACGTAAGTATTTAAGTAAAAAATTGAGTTTGAATTTGAGTCGCTTAAAAACATGTTGTACCTACTTGTAAAACTAAAGGCCTCTTTTAGATGAACGAATCTGGGACCTTTGTTATGTTATGTTTGCGGTTTCGCTCACGTGTCTTTATATTTCTTTGACTGTTAGAATAAGGCCTTAAAATTACATATAAAGTGTTTTTAGAAATTAATTAGTTATTCGTTTTGTTACAATATTGAAAATGCACTTGCAAGTAGCAAACAGACTAAGAAGCGAACTAGATAATTCAATTTGGATAGTGATATTATTGTCCTTCAGACGAATCACGTTTGGCGAATTTACGTTGAGAATACAATCTATAGATAAGATTCGTTATAGACGAAGGAAAACATTTAAAATGAGCCTATGAAATACCTACTAAATCAGCCACCAAAATCTGTATTTTAAGTGTTTTTTCCTGTTTATGTTTAATTTAAAGAAGAAACAACGTTAAGAAACGAGTTTTTAAATGTATGTAATTTCATACATGGCTAACGAAAAAGGGTAATTTATGCTCTAGTAAAAAACTAAATCACAGTCGACTCACCAAAAATCCCTTCATTTTGTTTAATAATATCACAGATGATGAGAGAACTATAAGATCTGACGAGTGTATGCCGAATTTTTTTTAGAGTAGTGTCTTTTATACCGTCGCTGATGATAACCTGTCCGACCTAAGCGAATATTGTACAAATAGTGAGGCAGCCAAATATTTGGTGCGTTGCGATATTCAAATAGCGTCGGCATGTTTTCCTGTGCCGATTCCAGTAATTTCATGTAATCGTTCATCTGGCCAAATGTTACGGACAAGACCTGATTGTTTTTTGTTTACTTTAATTTTCTAGGAATTCTTTGGTTTGTTTTCATGTTGTTGCTGTCAAACGAAAAACCTAAATTCAGGGACTTTTAAGATATTGCAATTCCCGTCAGGGCTGCGGGTTGTTCGAAAAAGATACCGCGACCTCGGCGCAAGGGTTAAGAAGGAACATGGGTGGTTTTCAGTCAGTAGAAGTGACACTACCTTCCACTCTGCCCAAGAGCGGGAGGGGTTATTTGATGATTTCCTCTCAAAAATAGGGACTTTTAAGGATGGTTTGTATTGTTTTTAAAAATGATTACGTTCATCTCTATTTCTACCCATTCTGTTAATAACCATGACCTAGGCCAAATATATAATCATCACTATCATTTCAGCCTACCAAGTGTGGCCACATTGACCAGTCCCCTGCGTCTCGCATCCAGTGGATCCCCGCAACCTTCACCAGATCATAAGTTCACCTAGTGGGAGGGCAAGACCCTCGACGAATATTTTTTGAGGGGAATATCAGGTTCTGAGTTCAAATCCTTGTAAGTATCAGTTTCTAAGTTTAACTTGGACATGATGACATTGGTGAAAGAAAACATCATGATGAAACCTAGACTTAGAATAAAAATAAGTCTGAAATCGCAGTTGACTCATTGAGTAAGCGTGGTGATAAATACTCGTACAAAAAATATTTTTCCTTTACAAGCGAGGACTTTGCTCTGCAGCAGTGAGTGGGCCTGTATTACACCGGTATTATTATTTAAAAAGTCCTGGTTTCGTGGTGGTATGAGGTATGTATGGGTTCGATTCCTAGTAAGTGTTCCTAGTGTGTTTTCCTCCAGGAATTTCTTAGTAGCAGTCCAGAATCTGGATTTATCTCGAATATCTGCATCAGGCTCACATAATGTCCCATCCTTACATCGTCATCATCAAGTGCCTAGCATTTTCCCAACTATGGACATAATAAATACCTACATGGACCAACTGCCTATCGTTAAGATCGACCCGAGCGGCTCTTATTATTAAGCCACCAGCTCCGCCGTCTTCGATTAATCTCTCATCTCTAATTCCTTCGCGGAATGCTATGTTACGCCAGTTTCATTGTGGATTGTTTTTCCCAAAACTGTTTAGATACATTAAAACACACGCGAGCGAGACATAGTAATTTACGTTCAAACGAATTTAGCTCGGCGTCCTTTGTATGAGCCATCAAAGTACAAATAATTGCTCTTCTTAAAAAACGTGTGCACAGCAAAATGAAATTAAATATAAGTGTTCATTGTAGATATACAGGGTGTAAACGAACCCTTCACGCATCCGTCAACCAAGCATTCTGTACATCAAACTAAGTACCCCTACGCAAAAATTTTTGCTGGGAAATGACTTTTTTTTTGGGGTCAAAAATCACATTTTACGGTAAAACTCAAAGTAGCACTCTTAAAATATTGTGCTAGTGGATGCTTTGAATAAGCAGAGATAATTCAAGTAAAGTTAAAACCTGAAATACTAGTATTTACAAAAACAGCTGTGAAAAATTTGGAACTTTGACCCCCAATATCTCCGTAACTAGGAGGTTCCCAGGTATGGTCTAGAACAAAAAAAATATCGCAGTGGTGGGGAGAACAAGTGCCCTTCGTTTGCGTTAAGGGTACTTTTACACCCTATAGTACCAGATTCGTAACTTAAAAACAAAATACCACCATAATTCAAAAAGAGTCTCATTGAATGTTTACAGATGGTAGTGTACTTATGTTTATAATGTTATCTAGGTACATAATACATAGGTACCTTTATATTTATTGGAAGTTTTATTTGGATTTATATGTGGCACATACCTATACGATTTCACAACACATTGTTCTGATTTATAAGAGTGTTCATGGAGTTTCTTGCCCGTTCTTCTCCATAGAGATCTACGCTAGGGAATGGGCAACTACAGTACTTTCACAAGTTATTATGCGATGCCTTAGGACTGTGACTGTAGCTTCGTTTGATGTATTGTTTTTCTGACATTCAAAAGTATCTGTAATGGTTTCATTGATATAAATGCTTTGAGTTTGAGCAGCAACCCTTTTTTTGTGGGTTGGGAAATCATCAAATAATCCCTCCCGCTTTCACTCAGACTTCTACTGACTAAAAACCACCTATGTTCCTTCTTCGACATTACGCAACTCCGTACTAAGCCAAAGCCAAGCCAGCTCAACGTCAGTGTTGGCGCCAACATGCGGTCGACTGTACGTGAAGTTGACTCTAAACGCACTTGAGCATAAACAATGCTATTTTCATCACGTCCACCTGACAACTTACTCGTTCGTGTTACTTTAATTTTCTCGTCTTGTATATTTTAGCATCTATTGTTTGTATGTCATCTTTAGCAAGAACATAATAATTACATCAAGATCTATGTGCTTAAATAATATAAGCTATGCAGACGACATGGTGCTGCTGAGTGCGTCACCCTGTGGCCTTAGCAAGCTGTTGGAGATTTGCGAAAGGTATGCTTTACAGCATGGTCTTGTGTACAACAATGTGGCAAAGAGTGAAGTTATGGTCTTTGAGGCCGGCAGCCGCCGGGAGGCGCTCCGGGCGTCGGGGGTCACGTGATGGCTTCCGGCCACCGTAGACGCGGGCCTGTGGACGGTGAGTGATGGGTAAGCTCGCCGTCCGTCCGTCTTATGACGACGACAGGCCGTGTCGACGGCGCGTTCGTGTTCCACGCGCGCCTCAAAGAGATGTCAGCAACATGGAAGGGGCCCGCAAGGGCCGACGCCTGTCGAGGCTGCGGGTTGTCCGCAAGGGATACCGAGGCCTGAAGAAGGAACATGGGTGGTTTTTAGTCAGTAGAAGTCTGACACTCCCTTTCGCTCTGCCCAAGAGCGGGAGGGGTTATTTGATGATTTCCCACCCCCCAAAAAAAAAAAAAAAAAAAAAAAAAAAAAAAAAAAAAAAAAAAAAAAAAAAAGGGGACAACAGGAGCTCAACGTGAGTTTTATAATGCGTTAGAGTATATGATTCACTGCAGTAAACAATATCTGAAAAATATATGATATGCTTCAGGATATAGGTACCTACGCTAGTGACATAGTGTGTTGAAAACATAATAAGTACAACTAATTTTACTCGAGAGATAAAAATCGCGAAGATACCTTTAAAAATTTCTTATAACAAGTGAAAACATACTAAAATACATGATTGTGATTGTGATCGTTCTGATTTATTGGCAAATAATTCTACAAGCAACATACTAAAGTCATAGTGTTTTATTTTTTTGGTCCAATCAATAGTTTTTTTTTTAATCGCATATTCCCGAAAATAATTTTGTAAGGCGATAAAAAATTGGGCTAGACAGTCCTTTACTATTGAAACGTATAGTTACCCTACGAAATTACGAACGTGAATTACGGGGAAACGTTTCGCGGTCGCGGGGAGTGACGCAAGCTCGATCCACTTGCTCAAGGTCGCTGGCATTTATTGTCCCCTGGCGATATGGACACCATTCGAAGCGCACAGTCTGGCGCTTACGGTCCCTCGCCCACGGCGACTTTTTGTAGCGATGCTGTCGCGCGTACGCATCGATACAGTCCCGATGCTGTCGCGAGCTGTTTGCCCTCGCCCACAAAACAAAAGCGTGTTAGTAGCGACAGCGTCGCTACAAAACGTTGTCGTGGGCGAGAGGTCTTAGTCAAGAACAAAGTCTAGTTTTCATTTCATTATGAATCATCTTAGAATGAGTTTAAGTTGATAGAGGCTAGGCACCATCAGCTTAGCCTTTTCCTAACTATGTCGGCGTGGGCTACCCAGTCTAATTTGGAGCAGTTGAATACCTCCTGAACACCTTCGTATCCCTCTCCTGGTTGTTACACTTTCAAACACTGACTTCCGTAACGAGTGCCAATTTAAAGATCTACAAAAGACAGCAGACTGGAACCAACAGCTTACCTTGCATCCCGAGGCACGTAGGAAACTCGGTATTTAAGTACCTAACGCATGGTCACCCATCTACGGAGCGACCTTGGCAAGCTAAACTTTGAAGATCCACCAGTGCGGCTATTGGGTCGTGGGGCCTAGTCACGAACTCCTCATCATGAATCAAGACTAAAATCCAAGAACCAAAATGGTCAAACCAGTTGCTATGTAGATATTCCTGTTATGATGTTAGGTATGTTTAAATAATTACGTAATATTTGGACATTAAGTTTGTCTAGTAAGTTCATAAATCACCTACCCAATTCTAAGTCAACAACTGGTTTTTTCCGACATAAAATTATCGATATTTCTAATGTAAGCACTTAGGTAGGGAGGTATTTAAAAAAGAATACAAACTAATAGGAAATGAAATTTATGAAGGAAACATGTTCTGTTATTAAAGTACCTAAGTATCTAATTATGGGTTTCCTATAGTATTAGTGCCTTGTAATTATGGCGATCCGAAACAAATAAAAATTTATTTTAACACCATAGAAGTAACTGTAGGGCTGTACGGTGTACCTGCCAACAAACTTACCATTACCAATTCATTCCCTTAAGATACCTACCCGCCGCCGACACAGGTTCCCCAGCATTGCTGCCGAAATTAGGCCCCTAGCTCATAATTATTTTTACCGACTTCTAATTTGTTGATAAAAATTCTGCTCTATGTAAAAATCCGATCGCTGTTGTCTTTTAGTAGTAAATTAGTAATTATTCCAACATAATGGACAGTCCTGTCTACACCCATCATTGAGCACATAGCAGGATGAGGTAGTGTTGCCCTAATTTTGATGTAGGTGGTCGCTGGATTACAAACATTTTTACAGTGCCATAAAGCTGGTCCTTATATTCAAGTTTCTAAATAAGTACCTACCTAAACATTATTTCCCTTTTTTCAATTTTATGCAAAAACCCCATTTAAGACGAATATTAAAAATATAAACATCGCAGTGTATTAATAGCACTAGCAAGTAGCAACACTATCGCTAAAATGTCAGGTTTGTTGACAAACGTTCACGAAACTGCTGGTATTGTAAAGGATTCAGGAAGAAAATACTTAGTTTCTGGAAATTATGAATATTATCATTACCTCTGCGACGGTTTTGACGATAGAGTAAGATATTTAAAACGTTTAATCAAACTTTAGTTATAGTAATTCTGTTATCGTTTTTTTTTTTTATTTTGAGGTTATGTTGTTTACGTGTTTCTTTGAAACCTTTAAATTATATTTTTCTTCCAGGGCTGGGGATGCGGCTATAGAACTTTGCAAACTGTATGTTCCTGGATGACAGATAATCAAAACTGTGAGGTCAAAGTTCCTTCAATAAGAGAAATTCAAGAGATATTGGTACAACTAGAAGACAAACCCCAAGGGTTCCAGGGTTCTAGGCAGTGGATTGGTAGTTTTGAGGTAGTGGTTCCATGCCAGTCATGCTCTTAAGCAAACCAATACGCCCTTAAGACCAAATAGAAATGGGGCTCAAATTAGTTGGGATACCCTCACCATAAGTACCCTTATTAAGATGTTTTTGTAACTTTTAGCTGAAAAATTAAAATTATTATTATAACTATAGCCCATATTGTCCCACTGCTGGAGTAAGGCCTCCCTCCATCCGGCCCTGGTGCAAGCCATGGTCCGGGGCGAGGAGGAATGGGACGCCATCGCCTCCTTCTGCGAAGCAGTGATGCTAGCGAAGGAGGTGGCGGAACGTGAGAGGGAGAGAACCTCTCGTCCCAGCCGCCGCGGGAGGCGCTCCGGGCGTCGGGGGCCACGTGATGGCTTCCGGCCACCGTAGACGCGGGCCTGTGGACGGTGAGTGATGGGTAAGCTCGCCGTCCGTCCGTCTTATGACGACGACAGGCCGTGTTCCACGCGCGCCTCAAAGAGATGTCAGCAACATGGAAGGGGCCCGCAAGGGCCGACGCCTGTCGAGGCTGCGGGTTGTTCGCAAGGGATACCGCGGGCTCGACATGAAGGGCGAAGAAGGAACATGAGTGGTTTTTAGTCAGTAGAAGTCTGACACTCCCTTTCGCTCTGCCCAAGAGCGAGAGGGGTTATTTGATGATTTCCCACCCCCCAAAAAAAAAAAAAAAAGGCCTCCCTCCATTCTTTCCAACAGTCACCATACTGTGCATCTTCTTCTAACTTTATAGACATCTAACTTTATGTCATGCAAAAAACTGTGTAAGCACAAAGTAATTTGCTCGCACATGAGCTAAGCAAGATTATTGACAAAACAATATTCAAATGTCAACCAAACGCAAATGTTATAATTAATATTACAGGTATGTCTAGTTATAGACAAATTGTATGACATACCCTGCAAAATTCTGCATGTGAACCATGGAGATGAACTAAAGACTATAGTGGATGCTTTAGTTTCCCATTTTGACATGTTCGGAAGTCCTGTGATGATGGGTGGCGATGCTGATGCCTCTTCCAAAGGAATTGTGGGCATTCATGTTGGACACAGAGATACTAGTCTATTGGTTGTGGTAAGAATTAATTTGGAATGTTTTGAAGTAAAACTAAAAACAAATGCGATTGCCTGTCTGACTGCCGTACTCAGAGATAAAAATGATTACTTAAGCCGTCACTTGTCAAAATCTTTACTAACTACGGTACTCGAGAGAAATTTAATGATTATTTAAGCCGTCACTTAGTAAAGATTTGACATACTTTTGTATGACAAAAATGTCTAACCATTATTATGTGATGGCCTTAGTAATCATTCAAGCTCTCTGAGTGCGGCAGTAAGTCATTAAACGTCTCAGAGTGCAGCAGTGAGTATTGAACACTTACTAAAGAGCTACTAAAGTAGCTCTTTAAAGTAATTATGAGTAAGTAAGAAGACTAAATTCTGTTGTAGTTGTTGTTGTGTGTGTTGTATGCAGCATTTCTACTTGATGGTCTTTCCAAATGTTGGGTTAACTCCTATTTCATTAATTTCACAGTTAAATTGTTGATTACATTGAAAGTCAATCACAAACTATGTTAAAATATGTTTTCCCACAGATGTTTATTAATATTTTTTAATTATTGTCCTTACAGGATCCCCATTATGTGGGCAAGGAGCAAACAAAAGAGTTCCTATTCAACAAAGGCTGGGTGAAGTGGCAACGGCTATCAGATTTTATGAGTGGCTCATTTTATAATTTATGTTTACCTCAGGTGAAAGCTAAAAGCAAATTGAGTTAGTCTCTGTGCTGTTTACGGGCAAATGAAAAGAATTTTCTATAAATCTTAAAAACACACTTTATGGGTTAGTGGCTTGAACTGTGCTTTAGAAATCAAATAATAACTGAATGGCATGACCATACAATAGTTCATATTACAAAGACTTGGTGTGTAATTCAAGTAGTAAATAATATTTAATTCTTTGTGATGAAACTAACAACCCAACATCAGTAGATGAAAAAACATAATACAGAAGTGCTTTGACCTTAACTAGTACATACTTAGGCAGTAGGTCAAGTTCATTCGGTTTTGTGGTTAAACAACCTTGACTGTCCAACAGCTGCTTCCTTTGAAATAAATTGTGTATTTTGTTCTACACATTTTTATTGAAAAATAAAAAACAGTTAAGTATAAATTCTAATCAGTCATTTATTTAAAAATTAACATTATACTAAAACCTTATATAATACTATAATGAAACGTAATTAATTATAATAATAAAAAAATATTCGAAAGAATAAAAAAGGTACTACACTGACTAGACAGTTGCTTTATAAGGCGGCAAAACGTTTAGTCGCTTTGTATTCAGATCGAAATAACTCGTATACACTTCAACCAACTTAACTGTGCAGGCGGGAAAATATATGTAGAACTAAAATAAATGTACTCGTAGGTACCTACGTCATATCAATGCCAATTTTCTTGACAAGCAACGCCAACTTGAACTGCACACCTAAAGTGGTCATAATTATACTACATACAATCATTAATCAGATGGAAAATCCTTGATATAACACAAGGTATGCTGCATTATTGAATACATTTAGGGAAGAGAGAGAATTTCACAAATTAATGCTCATTGCGTAACAGAAGCTCTTGAAATAATGTCAGCAACAGAAATTCGTGAAGATGCTTTCGGTGCGTAACTCAGTAACCACCTTTTGGAAAACTAGCAATGATTCATTATGCCATCAGGTGAGAGATATCCACTGCTGGTCATAGGCCTCCCCTAAAACCGCCCCAATGATCACTTCTCACATATGGAGTCGTTTCGAACAATTCTTTGTTCTACATTCTGCTTTTGTTTTGACGCATATGCCATATTCACTTTTATTAAAATAGGCCTGCTAAACTAGTCAGTATTCATGATAAGGCAAACTCCTTGAAGGATCCAATGGCTAGGGTGTTCAGCAGTCCATAGGTCCGAGTTGAAGACCAGGCCCACTCCCATTGCGTTGCGTCGCTGCGATGTGGTGTAGACGGGCGAGCGTAGCGTGTTCTGGTGAAAGAAAGAAGCGATGGTGAATGATCTACTTGTATTTTTTCTAATGTTTAGGTAGGATTTTACTCGCGTGTTTAACTGTCGAGGTTTGCAGTATCTTTTCGTTATAAGGTGGAAGTGCCAAGGGTAGCCCGTGAAATTCTATTTGACGTTTCTGACGTTTTTTTGCATTTATTTAATCCCATTGAATGACTTTTTCATGAAATAATCATTCAATGGGATTATATGAACTTTGAGGGCTGTATTGATGATTTTAATTATTATAATACGGTGAGTAATACGTGTTACAGTTGCGAATCATATTATGTTCAACATACAGCCTGACACAAACCGGCGAATTGCAAATAAACTTAAGAGGAATTCGTGGGCTAAACTGGTGCTTAGTCTTGAAGGGAAGGCGTCCCATTTTGCTCTTTTTGTATAGATAGACCGTTGATCAATGTGTCGTGAACTAATTGTCTTTGAGCGAATAGGCCGGTAAAAGGATCTTTAAAGACCCAAATAAGAGATAGTTTAAAATTCGTCCATTCAAGCGATCATGAACAACAAACATGACTAACGTGAAGGTCGTCATCAAAAGATTATTGATGACAGTATCTCTTCCTGTCACAATACCTAATACTATGACTAACATCCTGTATATAGATACATTTTTGGAACATTGCGATGTTAAATATCGGAAATGCCTGTCACAGTAGCTTGATCAATTACTTATATCAGATACTTAGATAAGGTTATCTCGCATCTCTAGGACTGAAACATAAATTACCTATCTACTTGCAAGTATTGTAATGGTAGAAGAAAATCGGCTGTTAGTTTTACCTTACCCTAACAGGTACCTAGTAGTAGGTAGCTAGAGCTAGTAGCTAGTAGGTAGGTATTTAGTGTTTCTGCCGCTACTTTAAAGGGGCTTATAAAACATTTAAATATTTAGGCCTATTTATACGCAATAGTCTGATATTATTTCTACTCTATACAGTCAAGCAAGCAACATAAAATGTAATCCCCGAAGTGTTAGGCAGAGGTGTATCTAGCAAGTACACCTACATTTTTTTTATTTATTAGGGACAAAAAGAAAAAAAAATGGCATTAAGGTTGTCCCATCTAATAGGGGGCCAGCCTATTGCCATCAGCCGGGCACAAAATCTAGCCTCCGTGGCTGTTACTGAGAAATTCCTGATGGAAAAACCCAATAACACTTCGCTCGACCCGGAAACCGAACCCAGGAGCTCATGTTAAGTACCTCTAGAAGTCTAGACCAATGAGGCAGTCCAAAGTCATTATTTAAACGTAATAATACATCTGTAGATTTTAATTAAAGCTATCATTATCACTCGCAGCCAATTCCGAAAACTAGTCGAGATAACAGGATGTAAAGAAGTGTAGTTTGTGGACAAACAAAATGCCTACCAATAAACAAAGCTAAGAGATAAACTCTTAGCCTTGAATATGTTTAATAATGTAGGTTATCGGTGTCTTCTGAGGTCACACCAAGCAGTGGCTGCGTGGGGTAAAGTCGCGTATTCACTAGGTGACGAGACGACAGATAAAATATGTCCCGACGCCGCGGGTAAAGTACCACTAGTTTACCCTTTCTTTTTTTTGGAAAGTGGGACATCATTAAATGACTCCTCCCGCTTTGGGCAGAGTGGTAGGGAGTGTCAGACGTCTACTGACTAAAAACCACTCGTGTCGTCTTAGCCCTTCGTGTCGAGGACGCGGTATCTATTTCGTACAACCCGCAGCCCCGCCGATCGAGACGGGACCACTAGTCTATCCTTTTTTTTTGGCAGGTGGAAAATCATCGAATAACCCCTCCCGCTCTTGGGCAGAGCGAGAGGGAGTGTCTGACTTCTACTGACTAAAAACCACCCATTTTCCTTCTTAGCCCTTTATGTCGAGGCCGCGGTATCTCTTGCAATCAACCCGCAGCCCCGACGGGAAACTCTGACACCTGTCACCAGGATAAGCACTCTCCACACGATACAGAAAGAGTCAAGATTATAGCCAAAACAAATGCTAGGTATTTATATAATTAGCTCCAGTGCTTTGTAAAAGAAAGTCGGTCACAAAGGAAATAGTGGAAAATGGTTGGATTCCGCACCTAATCTTAAAACTAGACAAATGTAGCGCAGAACTTGAAAGTGAGAAAATGAAAGTAAGCTGAGGAGTGGGTAGAACTAACAAAAAGGGTGTTAGCAAATGCAATTCTAAAAAAGTTAACATTTTATTAACCTCTAACAGTATAGTGAATATGAGCCTTTATGATCATATCACAATACAGGAGATTTCGTCAAATTCTTGTATTTATGTTTTATTACATTAATTTATCACGACGCTTCTAAGTGCTATTCTTAGATGACGGTTTTGGCAACTTGATGTTCTCATTAAATATTTTCGGTGTTATATTTACAGGAAAATGGTAACTTTATTATTGGCATTTTTGTGATATCTCTCAAAATAAATGTTAACAATATTGACTTTAATTCGTTCCTTGTTCAATTACAACCACTAAACCAATTAGTGGTTGTAATTCATCCGCGTTGCGTCTGCTGAGGTCCTGAGTTCGATTTTCGGGTCGAACAAATTGTGATTGGATTTTTTCATCAGGTATTTCTGTAGCAGCCACGGATTTGTGCATGGTTAATGGCAATGGGCTCATTCTGATTCCTGTATTACATGGGACTTAATTTAACTGGCGAAATGTGGATGTACTATTAGGTAGGTATACTACTGCCTAACCCTTCGGGGATTTCAGGCGTGATGTTATGTGATGTGATATCTTTATTATCAACATTTTTATGATATCTTTAAAAATAAACGTTGACACTGATTTCAAATGCAGACTAGAGTCATTAAAAACAATACTCGGAAGTGTAAATGCGTCACAGTACTTTATCTATGAGTACAAAAAATCACTTACACGAGCATAGTGAGGAAAATCCGTGTTATTGTTCCTACTTTTTTGTCTATTGTTTACATTATAAAAAGTGATTGCTTAGTAGTTAATTTGTTAAATCATGGGATGGGCTGCCCCCGTTTAGGCAGGCCTCTTGGCGTATCTAGTCAAGGTGAATGCATGTTTCATCAAATAGTCACTCATGGAAGTTTTATGAACTGAGAGGGTTGTAGGTGATTTCAATAATTATTACTCAGTAAAGTCACATTTGTTACGGTCGCGAATCCTATTTTATTTAACATACTAGCTGACCCACGCAACTTCGTCTGCGTCACATAATATATCTTATAATCTTCCTCGATAAATGGACTAACTAACACAAAAAGATTTTTTCAATTCCAACCAGTAGTTTCTGAGATTAGTGGGTTCAAAAAAACAAACAAACTCTTCAGCTTTATAATATTAGTATGGATACTACCTGACACTGACTGGCAAACTTAGCAAATAAAGTTCTGATTCTGAAGAAATATCTCTCTGGCAAATTATTATTCACCGCACTATAATTATGTAGATTAAAATAAATTTGTACACAAACTTGATTTAAAGATAATGATTATTGAATATTATTGACAAAAAAATGATTTAAAGCAAAAAGCCAACGTCACGCGGTGTTCCCAGGCGGTCACCCATCCAAGTACTGACCGCGCCCGATGTTGCTTAACTTCGGTGATCGGACGAGAACCGGTGTATTCAACGTAGTATGGACGTTGGCGAATGCTAACTTCAAAATTGCAATAACTATCTGTTTCTCTGGTTTTAGCCGAAAACTATAAAAAAATTTACAGTAGGTATGTTTTTCTACAAAAAAAAGAAGTGGGAAGAAAATATTGTCCACATATTTGTCATTAAATTTGATTATGTTTAAAAGAAAATTGCTCCTTTTAGTGAAACTATTCTGAAATAACACTATTTTCTTATGAATATTTTGTAAAAAAGCAAAAAGCCAACGTCACGCGGTGTTCCCAGGCGGTCACCCATCCAAGTACTGACCGCGCCCGATGTTGCTTAACTTCGGTGATCGGACGAGAACCGGTGTATTCAACGACGTTGGCGATGACTTGACCCAAAATTACAATAACCCTAATCTTACAAAGACATTGTGTAACAATAATTTTGCTGTGGTTTTTATTTCGTCTAATTTCAATAATAAGTATACTTTTGTGTTCCACAAACACTTTGGAACACAAAGGGCTAAGAAGGAACATGGGTGGTTTTTAGTCAGTACAATTTGGCCACTCCCTTCCGCTCCCCCCAGAGCGGGAGGAGATTTCCCACACACCAAAAAAAAGGCAAATTATTATTTTATTGGTTAAATTGATAGAGTATACCTACTTCATTACCCGGGTCCTGTCCCCAGGTAGCTCCCTGTTGTGTTTATTGTCTAAATGAGGTCCTATCTTTGTTATTTCCCCTGGTATTGAACATTAGGCGCTTATGTCAACTATTGAGCGCTGATTTTAAGTTTACAGTTTATATTGCACATCGACCTTTGGAAAGAGTTGTATTTTATACAAAGAACTAGCTGACCCACGCAACTTCGTCCGCGTCACTTAATATAGCTTATAACCTTTCTCGATAAATCGACTATCCAATATATTAAATTGAGTTAAATCGTAATCGTCACAAACAAAAAATCTTACCTTTCCTCTTTATAATACCTATTAGTTTATATTGGCTTCGATGATATTATTAAAGTAACAATTACTATAGGTATCTCTTACTGTTTAATATACCTACAGTAACACCTTGTACTTGTAAAAATGATGGTGCAGTAAATATTTTGAATTTGAATTTCTCCGGAGCCCACAGAGGCCAGAATCCCCACTAACCTACCGCACCGGACCGAATGACTGCCGCGCGCTTAATTATTTTGTCGCCCGTATGTATATTTTTACATTGCGATATCTTCTAAGATATTTGTTTAAACTGTATAGAGTAAAAGGCACAAATATTCTATATTAAATTTCCGTGCTAACAAATACATTTATATAGATATAGATTAATACCATATGGTTTAAATAAGCTTCGCAAAATATCATTCTTTTAACCTAACATTTTAATATTAAAAAATGGTTACAGTGAGTCAATCTTAAAAGATTAAAATATGCTGTCGCGGACTTTTTTTTAGAAATTTTAAAGAGGAACAATTCGTTCATACATGATATTTACGTAACTTAAACCGTTTTCGCAGCGCACGCAACGGAAGCTCTCAAAAAGGAATATCTTTTCCCGTTTTTGCAACATTTTTCATTTATGCTCCGCTCCTATTGATTGTAGCGTGATGTTATATAGCCTAAAGCCTTCCTCGATAAATGAAGTAACCAACACTAAAAGATTTTTTTAATTCCAACCAGTAGTCCCTGAGTTTACCGCGTTCAAACAAACAAACAAACAAACAAACAAACAAACAAACTCTTCAGCTTTATAATATTAGTATAGATTATCAAAAGAAGCAAATTTTTTCATTTTCATTTTTCAAGCAAATCATAATTGTTTTAACAGCTCCTAATAGATACCGGACTGTTTATATTTCGTGTGACAGAGATAACGCTCTACGAAGCCGAAATTAGACGATAGTCTCTTTCCAAAGGTCGATGTACAATATTTATCGCCGGGTACTGTACATACATATATAAACTCACGCCCTTTTCCCTCATATAGCCTAAAGCAAAGGTAACTTATGCGGTTTCCTTGACAGTTGGGGTCATATAGCCTAAAGCAAAGGTAACTTAAGTCGGGTTTCCTTGACAGTTGGGGTCATATAGCCTAAAGCAAAGGTAACTTAAGTCGGGTTTCCTTGACAGTTGGGGTCATATAGCAAAGGTAACTTAAGCCGGGTTTCCTTGACAGTTGGGGTCATATAGCAAAGGTAACTTAAGCCGGGTTTCCTTGACAGTTGGGGTCATATAGCAAAGGTAACTTAAGCCGGGTTTCCTTGACAGTTGGGGTCATATAGCAAAGGTAACTTAAGCCGGGTTTCCTTGACAGTTGGGGTCATATAGCCTAAAGCAAAGGTAACTTATGCGGTTTCCTTGACAGTTGGGGTCATATAGCCTAAAGCAAAGGTAACTTAAGCCGGGTTTCCTTGACAGTTGGGGTCATATAGCCTAAAGCAAAGGTAACTTAAGCCGGGTTTCCTTGACAGTTGGGGTCATTTAGCCTAAAGCAAAGGTAACTTAAGCCGGGTTTCCTTGACAGTTGGGGTCATATAGCCTAAAGCAAAGGTAACTTAAGCCGGGTTTCCTTGACAGTTGGGGTCATTTAGCCTAAAGCAAAGGTAACTTAAGCCGGGTTTCCTTGACAGTTGGGGTCATATAGCCTAAAGCAAAGGTAACTTAAGCCGGGTTTCCTTGACAGTTGGGGTCATTTAGCCTAAAGCAAAGGTAACTTAAGCCGGGTTTCCTTGACAGTTAGGGTCATATAGCCTAAAGCAAAGGTAACTTAAGCCGGGTTTCCTTGACAGTTGGGGTCATATAGCTTAAAGCAAAGGTAACTTAAGCCGGGTTTCCTTGACAGTTGGGGTCATTTAGCCTAAAGCAAAGGTAACTTAAGCCGGGTTTCCTTGACAGTTGGGGTCATATAGCTTAAAGCAAAGGTAACTTATGCCGTTTCCCTAACAGGGAGGGTTTCCCTAAAGGTTTCCTTGACCGTTAGGATCATATAGCCTAAAGCAAAGGTAACTTATGCCCAATTTCACTGACACTAGGCAACACTTACATAGGTATAGTTAAGTATAGTTTACAACATACCTGCAGCTTGAGCTTGTGTGCCTCTATGGGTATGACGTACATGATAGGCAGTTCCGTGACCAGCACCTTGGGATGCGAGCGTCTCAGGCAGGAGTCTTCCAAGTCCCATCGGGCGCCCTCCAGGTACAGACCACGAACGTAGCAACCCTGATCAGAAATAAAGTTGAGTTACAAGTGGGTTTTAGGATTACAAACACTAATTTTGTAACAGTTCTAATAGGAGTATGAAGCAAAGGGTGTCCGACCATGCAGACGGGTGTTGTCTCTGAAAGGTTGCTTTGCTGCCCAATAGATGTTGTAGAGTTTTAATGTACAGTCTTAACTCGCAGAGAACTTTTAAATCATCAGTTTTAGGCATTTGTTGTTATTTTTTCATTTTGTGGAATAGATGACGCTGTAGTACTTCTTGTAGTATGTTGCTGTAGTGCTTTTTCCCGGTGCATAACCCTTCACAATGAAAATAAAAATAAAATTGTGGTCAAAGAATAACCGACACAATATGATTATAAATCAAATAGTAGGTAGGTAGGTACGTGAAAATTGCTAAAGATTTATATTCATTCCGAAGGTAAAAACAAAGCAGAGGTAGAGTTCTCTTAACAAATTTCATTTAATAAAGACAAACTGGTTTGTTAGAAGTGATCACTGTTAATACCAAAGAGATTTCAAAAGACTAGCTCCTAATATTTTAATGTCTTTGGTTAGTACTAATCAGATTAAAAAAAAATATCAATGCTATAACTACTTACATTACACGACAACCATACTATTCTTTTTTGTCGCAGTTATGGTCACACTGGAAACCAACCCGAACATAGTTGGTAACAAGCTCAGCAGAGTTATCCAACAATTAAGTACTCACACAGACAGGTCGCTCCTCGATCTCATCCGGACAGGTCCACTGGGTGACGCGCGTGAACTGCGTGGAGCGGTCCAGCGGCCACGTGTACAGGCGGCACGCTATCTGGATGTGCGCGATCAGGTACGACTCCGGGATGTGGAGACCGGACAGCCAGATTACTATTGGCTCTTCCATTGTGGCCTGTGGAATTAGGTAAGGGTTTATGGATACTAGACAAGCCGACGGTCCACCAGACGTTATAATGCTGGATGGTTCTTTTCGCACATGGTAATTATTGGTCATAGACGAATTTAATTTAATTTTTACGATTTTTTTTAAAAGCCAATCATAAAATGATCAGGTTCAAACCTAGTACTAGCATACGTCGTGCGTGTATGATCATTAGGTATGACAGTGGACGAGCCAATACAAGAACGTAAGCATGATCGTTGCAGGTGGCTTTTTGTTGCAGGTTGTTACTGCGTACCCCTTGAGAAATCGGTTATTTTTGGGACAAGCCCGCCACACTATTCCCAAACCACTGTAACTCCTGTAAGCCAGAAACAGTGGCGACCACAAGAAGAGCGCCGAGATAATGAAGCTAGACAAAGTTTCAGGGTAACGATGAAACTGTCTTGGATCCCGCAACGAAATTAATAAAAAAAAATGCGGAGGAGTAGGAAAAACATAATTTTCACTTCCCTCCATATCAGCAGTAGACAGAACAGAATGAAAATGAAGGCTAATAGGCGCACAGGGTCGTACACATCTGGGCTAACCCCAGTTGAGAAATAGGTCGACGACACTTCGGCTCCAGAGCATGCCTCATTGAGGAGCGTAACACATGTCGAGCACCTAGTATATCACCATATAAAAATTGTTACCCAGTCTGTATATTGCTTAGTCCGTGCCATAAAGTGGTCCATCCACCCGCCGAGCCCCTTGCAGGTGGCAGGGGCTAGCTCACGCCACACCTGAAACAATATACATAAAGCAATCAAGCCTCGTTGGTCTAGTGGTAGCAATCGTCACTGCTGTGCATGATATCATGGGATCGATTCCCATGTCAGGCAAAGTGCTATCGGGTTTTTCGAACAGGAATTTCTCTGTAGTAGCCACGGAGACTGGATTCGTGTCCGGTTGATGGCAATTGGCTCGCCCTCTATTACAGGGGACTTAAACATAACTGGCGAAATGTGGGTGTATATTAGGTGCACCTATGCCTAGCCCTACGGGGATTACAGGCGTGATGTTATGTTATGTGTGTTTCTACATGCATGGGTACACATAAAAACTACACAAAAACTGCCGGGACAGGGGGACTGTTCCAAACAGATACCGCGGCCCCGGGATACAAAGGGCTAAGAAGGAACATGGGTGAGTTTTAGTCAGTAGAAGTCTGACACTTCCTTCCGTTGCACCCAGAGCGGGAGAGTAGGGGTCATTTGATAATTTCCCACCCAAAAGCCCAAAACATATACTTTATTTACCCAAAAAAACTAAAGGTCAAAACAAAATAGGATACCTCTGGCAGCTGTCCGTTAAACATACAGTAAGACACGTTATCCAGCACAGCATCCATACCGATCTCCCCCGCTAGAGCCTTGCGGAGTAAAGACAGAGTGGTCGACATCTTTTTGATTAGGCGGTTGAATCTGTGGGCAATAATCAATCAATCATAATATTTCAGGCTACAACGGCCCAGAGATATATACCTTATAAACTAACATATATAAAGTAAAGTAAATACAATTGACGGCACGGTTGGCGCAGTGGCTGAGCGATTGGACGTTGGCGCAGTGGCTGAGCGATTGGACTGCTGCGCTGCGTGTCGCGGGTTCGATCCCCGCACGGAATAAATATTTGTATGGCCTACAGATAGTTGTTTCGGGTCTGGGTATGTTTGTATATTATATGTGAGTTTAAATGTTTGTAAACGCACCCACGATACAGAAGAAACTCCTAGTGTGGGGCAATGTTTAAAATAAAAAAAAAAATAATAATAATGGGGTTAGGTTTTTCGAATCGAATGCGAAGCCAAATAAAGACCTCGGTTTGGTGTCGGTTGACGGGATTGAACTCGACCGGCGAAACTTGGGTGACTGTGGTACAGTCCCGAACACAAAAATAAATATGTATGCACATATTATGCCTTATATTTAATTATTTTGTATTGGCGATGTTCCGAACTTCCCCCTCCTTTAAGGTGAATGCGACTAGATAGCCCACGAAATTCGAATTTTCTTACGTTTTTTGCAATTTGCCGATCAGTTGGTTGTAAGTTAATTAAAATAGTATTCGCGACCGTAACAAATGTGATTTTACTGAGTAATAATGATTAAAATCACCAATACAACTCTCGCAGTTCATATAACTTCCTTGAATGCCTTTTTCATGAAATAGTCACTCAAGGAAGTTATATGAACTGAGGGGGTTATCATTTATTAATAATTTATTGTATTTGTGTAATCATTTATTAATAATCTATACATATTATGTATAGATTATCGAAATACATGTCAGGTCTTACATCACAGGGCACGCCACGATAGTGGCGGTAAGTCCCCTCTTTGAGGAGTGGCTGGAGAGGCGCCACGGCGCCCTCACCTTCCGTCTGACGCAGGTACTCACCGGACACGGTTGTTTCGGGAGGTACCTGCACCGAATCAGGCGGGAGGAAACGCCCGGTTGTCACCATTGTGAGGATCGGCCGGAGGACACGGTGGAGCACACCGTGGAGGTGTGTCCCGCTTGGGTGGAGCCCCGCCGTGTTCTCGTAGCGGCGATCGGCGGCGGCGACCTCTCGCGTCCGGCCCTGGTGCAAGCCATGGTCCGGGGCGAGGAGGAATGGGACGCCGTCGCCTCCTTCTGCGAAGCAGTGATGCTAGCGAAGGAGGTGGCGGAACGTGAGAGGGAGAGAACCTCTCGTCCCAGCCGCCGCGGGAGGCGCTCCGGGCGTCGGGGGCCACGTGATGGCTTCCGGCCACCGTAGACGCGGGCCTGTGGACGGTGAGTGATGGGTAAGCTCGCCGTCCGTCCGTCTTATGACGACAACAGGCCGTGTCGACGGCGCGTTCGTGTTCCACGCGCGCCTCAAAGAGATGTCAGCAACACGGAAGGGGCCCACAAGGGCCGACGCCTGTCGAGGCTGCG
The DNA here is from genome assembly GCA_949774965.1 of Diarsia brunnea. Classification (NCBI taxonomy): domain Eukaryota; kingdom Metazoa; phylum Arthropoda; class Insecta; order Lepidoptera; family Noctuidae; genus Diarsia; species Diarsia brunnea. Next base: position 6,206,872 of record OX459015.1, on the reverse strand, counting down.
GGATGTCCGCAAGGGATACCGAGGCCTCGACATGAAGGGCGAAGAAGGAACATGGGTGGTTTTTAGTCAGTAGAAGTCTGACACTCCCTTTCGCACATAAAAAAAAAATTAAAAGTAATAATAATTAACCAGGTCATAAATAATTATAATTAACCAGGTCATAATAATAATTGAAAACACAGAAAAAATATTATGATAAAACAAGTAACATAATGGATGGACCAACCATACCTTTCCAACTCCTGCAGCAGCACAACGAGGGTAGGTGTGATGTTCATCTCGAACTGCTTGCGGACGCGCCAGATCTCGAAGGGCGTCGGTAGCTTGGATAGCACGTCCACTGCCGTAGCGTCGATGAAGTCTTCGCGACTCATCGCGCCGCCACCCTCGCCTGGTGATGTCAAAAGGGTTAATGGATCTACCCAAGGATAGCTGATTGATATGCAATTTATAACCACAGTAGAATACCGATTATCAGAACCTCGATTATCTGGATATCCGATTATCCGGAGTCATCCGGAAACACTATTTATAATAAAAAGGTATTAATATTGTTTGTTTTTAATTAACCGACTTCAAAAAAGGAGGAGGTTCTATGTTCGTGTGTATGTATTTTTTTTTTTTTTTTTTATGTATGTTACCTGATTTCTCCTCCATTTGTGAACCGATTCTCAAAATTCTTTTTTTATTTGAAAGAGTATACTCCTGAGGTGGTCCCATTTAAATTTGGTGAAGATCTGATCCTGATCTTCGGAGATATACAATAGAACTCTTCAAAAATAGACGGCAAATCTGTCGTGATTGCTGCAATCGCTTGGATGTTTATTGTTTACACAACATCATGACGTAACATCACGCCTGTATGATCTGAGGGGGTACGCAGATGTGTACACCCAGATTTGGACAGTAAGATATTATGTAATGTTCCATTTATTGGGGATAAGCCTATTACCGTGACATGTATTGTTAACAACGTAAAATTAATGAATGAAACAACTAAAAATGGAAAAATAAAAAAACTTTTTTGCAAAAAATAAAACCGACTTTAAAAACACAAAAAAGTGAAAAATAACTTTAGCTTCTGAAGTCGGTGACAAAAAAACTGAATAAAACAAACAAAAGTCACCGACTTTGCAAAAAAGTTTTTTTATTTGAAATAGATTATTCGGATTCAACTGATCCGGATAAACGGGATTTTACTGTATTGGCGTTTTAGCCAAGGTTTTCAAAAAATTATGATTATTTCTTCTTAAGGTGAAACATACGATCGAGGTCATTTAACCGCTAGATGGCGCTGAAGTCAACATACTTGTGGGCTTATCGTTTTTTCACAAAACAATGGAATCTTATTTATATTATGGCAAATAAATAAACACAATATATGAAATTGCAAAAAGCCAACGTCACGCGGTGTTCCCAGGCGGTCACCCATCCAAGTACTGACCGCGCCCGATGTTGCTTAACTTCGGTGATCGGACGAGAACCGGTGTATTCAACGTAGTATGGACGTTGGCGAATGAAAAACGAAAATTAACAATCATTATATTCTACTGGTACCCGGTCGAGTAAACTAAAGTTGCTCTTTTCCAATCACAACGTTTCATTCCAACCCATATTTACGGTTGAACACTGCATTTATTTGCACAATAATCGCAACGAAATGTGTGCAGTAAAAAAAACATCAAAAATTGTATTGATTTTTAAACAGAAAAAAAACATTTAAAGCGAATCATTATTTATGAATAATCATTTAATATTAAATCGAAAAACGTAATTCATAAGATGCAAAAAGCCAACGTCACGCGGTGTTCCCAGGCGGTCACCCATCCAAGTACTGACCGCGCCCGATGTTGCTTAACTTCGGTGATCGGACGAGAACCGGTGTATTCAACGTAGTATGGACGTTGGCGATAGCAAAGCGGAAACTTAGCTTCACAAACGTGATAAACGTGAAATGGTGAGTTTGCCTTTTATCTGCGATGATTGCGGCTTTAGATAACCATTAGATGAAGATTTTATCTACATAAATATATTTTTCGATGTAGTGTGGTAACAATCTCAGTGTATTTTTTTTAAATTCAAACTCTTTAAATTATTCTTCAATAGATAAGGCATAAGGAATTAGCCGACCTACTCACGAAGCTGTCAACCAAGCATTCTATACCTACATCAAATTAAATAACTGTACGCAAAAAAAAAAATTGCTGGGAAACGACTTTTTTTTTGGGGTAAATAATTTTACGGTAAAACTCAAAGTAACGCATTCAAAACATTGTTGATGCATTGAAAAGTACAGGGATCATGCTAATTTTAAAGCAGGTAAAAACTTGTGAAAAATTAAAAGTTGGTCCTCCAGGTTCCAAGGTATGTTCCAGAACAAAAAGAAGATAATAAAGCCTTTCCGCTTTGTTATGGGTATTTTACACCCATTATAGCATAACAAACAATCAATTAACATTAGTAGTTGGTACGCTTACCTTTGACAGTACCTAGCAGCATTAAAAAAAACAAGCAATTAAAAATTTCAATACCTAGCAGCATTAACAAATTAAACAATTAAAAATTTGCATACATAAATGGTTAACACGATTTCATGAATTTTATCAATTAATTTCCCCATACTTACCGTTCCATATTAGTACTAAAGCCGCGTGAAAAAAGGAAAAATAATATAAGTAGGATGCAAAACAAGGTATTTTTTTCTGATGTTAATTGCTGTATCCGAGCTTCTCCCAACGATTGTCATATTATATCATCGATCACTAATAAAAAACGATGTGATCGATGTCTTATATACATAAACTCACGCTTTTTCCATGGGGGGGGGGGGGGGGGAGAAGACATTCCCCTGTTACGATCCTCACATACTCCTTTTGCCTCGTCAACATTCGTACATCTGGTCATACACACACGCCGCGCCGGTTGGGAACGCTACGCACCTGTCCTTTCTGAAGACCCTCACTATAAGGTCAGCGATTGTCTTTTTAGGGCATCCCCTCCCGGCGTTGTCACTCACATGTGCCTTATATTTACCTTTTGTTAGTCGGCTTTCATTCATCGTCTTTACATGACCAAACCATCTAAGTAACCTCTTTTCAATTTTTGTCACTACATCTTCTTGTAAAGCGCAACGGTCTCGTATTAACCTAATTCTTGGTTTTCATCTTACAGCCAATAGTTCATCACCATCATCATCATCAGCCTATAATGTTCCCACTGCAGGGACTCAGGACTCCTCTCTAGGAGAGGGATGGGCTATAATCCACCACGCGTGCCCAGTGCGGGTTAGTAGACTGTAGATGTCACATGTCTTCGATTTTTTTGGTTCTAAGACATGCCGGTTTCCTCAATAGTTAAATAGTCAATAGTTAACAGCCTTAAAATATTGAAGACTAGTGATTATATTGAAGTCAATGAGTGATTATTGAAGCTAAGATTATTTCTTTTATACGCGAAGCGTTAGTTAGAACGATACTTACTTGTTTGTGGCTGGAGTTCTATGAGATGCCCCCACATTTCTCTTACAGCTTGGCTGAAGTAGCCGATCTCTGCGTTCGGGTGCAGCCCAAACACTTCAGGCGTGTTCGCCAGCGGCAGTATGTCGATAAATTCTGTATGGGAGATAGTAAGTTATAAATAGTAATAGGATTTTGTTATTTTGAAATGCTTTTACGGACTACATATAAAACAAAAGCGCCACATGAGTCTTTGATATTTGTAGTTCATAAGTATTACAAAAAATATGTTAGGGCAATGAAGTACACACTATTTAACCTCTTGAACGTCCGCTAACATTGCTTGAATGTCTTATGATCCACCGGGTGATTATAAGGACGCTCGAAGACTTAAAGGTGAAAAATGTATTGGGAACGTGCACGACATCAGCGCCATTTCGCAAACGCAACTCGAGGGGCAATGTCAAATAGTGAATGACATTTGCTTATTATTTTGTATAGGTACATTAAAGTAATTAAAAATGGTTTAGAAAGACAATAAATAGTGTTTTTAGAGGCATTTGTTAAAAACAGTATACGGAAAAAGGATGTTATTATAAAAACTGGTTTTGAAAGTGTAAAACACAAAATAAGTAAACAAATAAATTGGTTTTATCAGGTCACGTAAGGAACGTTGAAGAACTAAGAACTAATGGCAATAGTTATTTAATACGAACCAACATTATTCGTCGAACATCGGTGACCTTAACACCCTATAAAACTCGTTTAAACGTAACTACTCTGCTAGCCTAAAATAAACATACATTTTAGTATTCTACAGTAGATAACGTATATCAATGAACATTTTAATTAATTTTTACAGATCAAAAATTCTCGGGTTGTCACTGAAGTAAAATGCAGCTGCATTTATGACCAGAGCGGCAAATGCAAACATGTTGCTGCTTCAATCATTATGTTACGTCAACAATAAAGCTGGTCATTCAAAAACAAGCAGTGAGCAACAGTGGAGAAAAATGTGTGCGTGTACTAGTGTACACACGTAAGAAGTGAAACTTCTTTATGGCCTTATTTTTCGCAAAATTATCTACATGCAACTTTCCAGAAATTGGTTAAATAAAGTTAAATTAGATAAAGTTTAAACAAAAGGATTTTATTATCATAGACATGAATACAAATAATACAATTATTTCACTTTAACTTTTTGCTACTAAGATTATTACAGCATTTCATTAATTGTAATAGAATTATTACTATCATTGTCATCGTTATTATATATTTTTATAATTAATGGCTTATGGTAACTGAAATATGAAATATATGGTTTACATTCCACGAAATTTAGTGACCGAGTAAAAACTCCATCAATTGTAGTGCCAGATCTTGTTGTTGACGTTTGAGGACTGTTTTTCATGGATAAATTCAATTTATCTTTCAGAAATTCAACTAGCTTCAAAGATTTTTCCGATGCAAAATTGACATTAAAATCTCCACTTAAAATCATCGGTATTTTATCATTATTGTTACCGAGTAAAGAGGCACCTCCACTTGTGTACGGCAACAATGAATGGTGAAGAAAATTAATAATATCGTCCAACTTCTGATTAGGAGATATATACAGTGCAACAATCAAAATTTTTATCCCATTTTCCATTTGGCATTGAGCCATACATAAATCACCAACTGCTGATGCTAGTGACCCATGAAAGTCAGGAGAAAAAACAGAAAAATCTATCGATGAAGTCACAACGTTAACAACATCATTAGAATTATGATATATTCCTACACCTCCTGCTCTCGTGCTCAGCCGTTTAAATTTTGCGATGCATTTGAAATTAGTGATGTTTACTTCACTGTCATTGTTCAGCCATGTTTCAGATAGAACTAAAACATTTGAATTTTTCACAATTGAATCATCCAGGTCATCTATATGAGCTCTAAGACTTTGACAATTGAAAGTAAAAAGTGACAAACCTCTTCTTTTGTTCATGAACTTAATCAAATGTTCATTTATAGTTTCTACTTTATTCAGAGACAATCGTTTAAATTCCGCTTGTAAATCGATGGTGGACGTTGACGTTCTTCGACCATGATAAAATGTTTTGTCATTATTTGGAGTCGTTATATACAATCCTTCAATACTCGTAACACGGGATAAAGCAACATATAACAACGATTGGCTGTGATGTTTCTCATATTCATAAACAATTTCCGGAAATGTGCTGCCTTGTGATTTATGAATGGTAGTAGCACAAGCACAAACCAACATGCTATCCCTACTCCGTTGGAGAAAGTGAAAGTACTCTTCGTCTGAACCAACCGTGGTAGGGGCAAGAAAAAGATGGCGCGTAACGGAAAAATGTGACGGTAAATTTTTTTCCAACGCCGATAAAGAAGTTTCACTTCAAAAACCCATTAATCGTCTATTTATTCATTGTAAATATTCCAAAGAGAGGTACTTTCTACTTTATGTATGTTTTGTCATCACAGTGATCAGTATAAGTAAAAGTAGGTATTGCAAATTTAATAAAGTTGTTTCCCTTAAATTTATTTCAGAGAACATTTTGACTTGACATCCTTGATTGACCAGACGACGTTGAGTTTTATGTAATTCATTTCCTTCTTCCGTTATTATTTTATTTCTTGTGATATCCTAGACTGTAATTGTAATTTAAGAATATGTCCAATATCATTTATTTCTTTCTTTTTACAGTCTTATTACATGGGTACACCTCTGCCTAACCCTTCGGGGATTTCAGGCGGGATTTTATGTTATATTTATGTTCATTTTTAACCGACTTCAAAAAAGGAGGAGGTTATATGTTCGTGTGTATGTATTTTTTTTTTTTTTTTTTTTGCAGTTTAAAATACACCAACAATAATGAGCCATTTCAAAAACAATATTGACAAGTTCACTATGCCCCTTCTGTTGCACATTTCTGCCACGGCATGCGCTGCGATCGTTTATTTTTTCCCGCCATACACTATGCACGTTCCCAATAGAAAGTACGACACGGTACTGCTAGGTAAGACTGAACTCAAAACAATGATTACAGGCACTTTTGAATATCGGTAAAACAAAGTAAGCGAAGCTACCTACAGTCAGTCACAAGGATTCTAATGATTTCGATGAAAGTTGCAATTACGGTTTACGGGGACGACAAATATACAGTACCTCGTCGCCGAGGTTTTGTATATTAATGTGACAAAGATCTAAAATAGGTTGTTGTCCTAAAACTGATGGCTATTATTATTGATGGATGAAGAGGGAGACGAAGGCCAAAGAAAAGATGGATGGATTGTGTGAGGAATGATATTATGAGAATGGAAGAAGCAAACGCGTTGCGCCGACTCCAAGTAAAATCAGACCAGTGGAGGAAGATGATGATATTTCAAAAATACGATCAGGTTGACGGAGCATCCATACCGATATACTCTTCCTTCTCCCCGTCGGGCGGGATGACGTAGTCGAACGCGCTATCCTTGTAGAAGTGGAAGGGCTGGAACTTGTCGAACAGGAAGTCTCCGAGGTACTCCTCCATGTAGGTCCCCACCACGCGGCGGTCGTAGTCGTCGATGACGCGACCGCCGTACATTACCTGCGAATTAGAATCATTAGTCTGGCAGTTTGAGTACTATAAGCGTCTTACCCAAATATCCTTTCTTTGGTATTGTTCGTAGTGGTGTTGAGTTCCTTGAGTCGAGCTACACGATAACTGACAAATGTTTGCACTAACTAGACAGGTCCACCCAAATCTGTGTGGTTCTTTCCTCAAAAGAGCACCTCAGACATTCATCTGCATAGTCCTCATGTGGGTACCTATACCAAGATTATGTCTGGACCTTAAAAGATACTATGACGTCTGAGTTTGTTTTGACCGTTTCTTCTCAGAGCAGTCAGGTACAAAATGACATGTAAAAGAATTTGTAAAACCCTATTTGCAATGTAAACATAAAAAAATCATAAAATCATCATTAAAACCCTAATTAACTATTTCATTAAAAATTCATTCAAAGGGATAAAATGAACCGGATGGTTGTATTGTTGATTTCCTTAGAACATTAAACATTTTTGAAAAAAATGTGTGAACGACCCGTGTAATAGAGTCAGAAGGGTTTTATCACAGAACAGATAAAAGAGGTCCTGCCTATAAAACCTCTTTTATCCATTCTGTGGGCTTTATAGTCTATACCAACATAACCAACCTCTCCGAATAGATACCTGAGCGTGGCCCAAGGCGTGGGCCCTCGCACGGCATAGCACCGGTCCAGGTAACACTGCAGGATCTGCATGCATACTGTGAAGTCTTGTGGTCTACACTATACATACCTCTCCAAACAAATACTTGAGCGTGGCCCAAGGCGTGGGCCCCCGCACGGCATAGCACCGGTCCAGGTAACACTGCAGGATCTGCATGCATACTGTGAAGTCGGATTCCGCGAAGTCGTATGATATGTTCCAGCCAATCTTGTCGTATTTGCGACGCTCCTGGAAAACAATTTATAGATTCTCAGACACAGAGTCACTTAAATGAGAACAGAGAACCGTGGTGCGACCGGGTGTTACCGGGTATCTCAGATACACCCACATCAGGTGCATTCAGTTTTTGGAAAGAAAAATTATTTACGTTTAGTTAAGTATTTGTCAAAAATTTATTATTAGTTGACAATTACTAATGTTCATAGATTTAGATATGATGATGATAAGCCGGGCCTGATTGATTGCTACCTACCTTATTATTACGAGTAATATAATTATTTTAGTCAATATTGAATGAGTAAGGGCTTCCTAGTGAGGTCATTAAATTTAGAGTTCTGGTATGACCACAAAAATCGCCAGGTCTGATGGTCAGGTGCATGGTCTGAGGATGTGGGCTGAAACAGGGAGGTTGGGTGCCCCGGCGCTATTCAGTCAGCTCAGTAGCACCGGAACGGGTGCCCTTTTGATGGTAAGATCTAGGCGCCAATTCTCCCTATGCAAGGCTGTGCAAGGTTGTAAATAACTGAAGTGATCAAATAGATTTGCACTATGAAAGTTTGGGTAAATTGAAAGCTAATTTTTTTAAGATTCTTGCAAAATAGATTAACTTTTCACTAACTTTCCACTTTCACTTTCATCATCTCGCTCGAGAGGTAATGTATATTACACGTTATAAGTACCTTATGTTGTTATATATAAATTATTTTATATTATTTAGACCTTTAGACTCTTAATTAAGTAATTATCCTAAACTACTATTTAAAACTAGAACATTAGATTAATATTATAAATTGTACAACTCGTTTATGCATGCGGAATTTACTTTTAAGTGATTGTTGCACTGTTGCATTTAAATTTTTGCATGTAACATTTAACATAAAACCTGTGTGAACAATTGTTGGTGAACCAATAAAATAAAATAAAAATAAAAATAAATAAGATTGTAAATGATTGCAAAAACTTTGCAGATGATATGGTTCTGCTATAGTTATGGGAGAAATGCGCTACGTCTCATGGTTGGTTGAATAATGCACTGAAAAGTGTGTTTTCTGTTTTTAGGGTAAGTACAAAAAGCCTAGGATATTCCTTGTAGTCTTTATGGTGTACCACGGGTTTTTTTAATATATCAATGTGTGTCACTGAATAGGATGAATACGTATAGATCGAATGTAAATTTTTATACGACATTCGCCAACATCCATACTACGTTGAATACACCGGTTCTCGTCCGATCACCGAAGTTAAGCAACATCGGGCGCGGTCAGTACTTGGATGGGTGACCGCCTGGGAACACCGCGTGACGTTGGCTTTTTGCTTTTTGACTTATGTGTTTCCATTATATATTAAATACCAAATAGGTATTTATTAATAAAATTCATACATTATTTATTAAAAATGAATAATGTGTCATCTCATCTTGTTCTTTTTTAAATATAGGCCAAACCACATCATCTTATTTACTTTTTTATATCAAAATCTGACACAAGAATAACCAAATATTTTTCTATAAGTAATCTAAAAAGTTAAATCGTAAGATGCAAAAAGCCAACGTCACGCGGTGTTCCCAGGCGGTCACCCATCCAAGTACTGACCACGCCCGATGTTGCTTAACTTCGGTGATCGGACGAGAACCGGTGTATTCAACGTAGTATGGACGTTGGCGATTGCAAGGCGAAAATTAACAATCAGTATATTCTCCAGGGAAAATATTAATTAATTTTAAATTACATTATTTTTTAACCTGCGTGTTGGTACCGAACTTGCATCCTAGATAACATTCGTTACAGGATGAGCATAAAAAATCACGTAACCGATCAACAAACAATCTAGAAACACTTATTCCAAAATATAAGATTTGACCACAGATTGAATTCGAAATGTTTATACAATGCTTTCATAGTTATTGCCTTTAATTTTGCACTACTCTCAAAAGCAAACTGATCTTAATTAACGTTAAAATAAAGTTGCTGTCAAGTTGTCTCTGACAAGTCTTGCTAAATTACAGTGATCCTTATGCCCTCTAGAATACGGCTGCTATTGAGTTGCTGCTACCAAGCAGTCTTTCCGAATAATTACCTTTTAGCCGATTACAATAAGGCTGCTACCGATAAGTCTTTATAAATTATAGTGGCCATACTCGTTACAAACAGCCTGCTATCGAGTTGTTGCTACCAACAAGTATTTCTATATGATTGTGGTCTTTATGCCCGTTACAATACAGCTGCTATTGAGTTGCTGACACTAACAAGTCTTGCAATAATACAGTGAGCTTTATTGTCATTGTGATACGTTAGAGATTAAATTATTGTATAGTGGTCGATGAGACTTACTTTACTTTCCATATTCAAACATAAACTACAAAAATGTAATAAGTTCGCCCCTATCACTGACAAAATGTGGGTGCATTAATGGGCATCCCTCTGTGTACCTCTTCGGGCATTATAGGCGTGATATGTTATAAAAAAAGAAAATAAAAAAAAACTAAATGACAACAGTACCAAAAAGCTCTTCCTCTCTCTACTTATTTTAAAATTTGCTGTGCCCGACAGGGTCCAGCATTGTCTCTATATATTGTTCACCATTATGTGTACATTATATTATATTATGGATTGCAATAAACTATTTGAACTATGTTAAACTGTCAAAGTCGAAGGTATGTTAGTTACCTGCACAACGGCGTGGAAGAAGGCAAGCACATACGTCAGCTTCTTGAACTGCGGGTGGATGCATTCCTCGAGTGCGTGGCTGCGCATCTTGAAGTACGTGTTGCGTAAGTTCAGCTTTAGCCCGTTAGGGGGCTCTGTTACAACTGTGGGGAATATAATTGTGTTTATTTATGAAAGTTTGTCTAAAGAAATACTGCTTACATGTCAAATCTGATGTGTGAGACGAAACTACTCAGAAATACCTACGCCGAATTTGTTAGTAGTGAACAAAATAAATATTTTATAAAAAATATAAAATAAAGCAAAGGCTGGGAAAAAAATTAAAGCAAAAAGCCAACGTCACGCGGTGTTCCCAGGCGGTCACCCAGCCAAGTACTGACCGCGCCCGATGTTGCTTAACTTCGGTGATCGGACGAGAACCGGTGTATTCAACGTAGTATGGACGTTGGCGAGTGAAAGATGAAAATTAACAATCATTATATTCTACTGGTACCCGGACGTGTAAACTAAACTGCACTTATTTGCACAATAATCGCAGCAAAATGTGTGCAAAAAAAAACATCAAAATTGTATTGATTTATAAACAAAAAAAAAACATTTAAAGCGACTCATTATATATTAATAATTATTTAACATTACTTAAATGGAAAAACGTAATTCATAAGATGCAAAAAGCCAACGTCACGCGGTGTTCCCAGGCGGTCACCCATCCAAGTACTGACCGCGCCCGATGTTGCTTAACTTCGGTGATCGGACGAGAACCGGTGTATTCAACGTAGTATGGACGTTGGCGAATGAAAAGCGAAAATTAACAATCAGTATCTTATAGGTACTTGGTGACCATCACCCAGAAATTATAAATAGGTACGATTGACAAACATTTTTGGAACGAAGTTCCTTATCGCGCGTTGCGAAAGGGGGCTAGACGGAAAAAATTAAGACCAAAAGTTGTAACGACACTTTTTGCTATAGATTTTTTTAATTTATTTTTTTCCTACTGATTAAGTTTATATTACATTATATTTGTTAATAATAAATGTAGATGGCTATAAGAGCAGAGGAAGACCAAAGAAACGATGGATGGACTGTGTGAAGGATGATTTGGCTAGAAAGGAGGTGACTGCTGACATGACGAGAAATAGAGAAGTATGGAAGAAGAAGACATGTTGCGCCGACCCCAAATAAATTGGGATAAGGGCAGGAGAATGATGATGATTTGTTAATAATAAAAAAATATTATTATAACTTAAAAAAAATAAAATTTTATTACAATTCCTTCACTAATTAATCAAAAGGAACTTCGTTCCTTCCGGGTGTCCCTTAACACCTATCAATATTTTTTTTGTAGATAGGTTTGTTTTTATATAATTACTAGCTGTTCCCGGCATGCGTTGCAATGCCCTTTTTCCTACCTACTACCTGCCTGTGTACCAACTACCTACCTACCTACTACCTCCTACCCTACCTACTTACTACCCTACCTACCTACTACCCTACCTACCTACTACCCTACCTACCTACTACCCTACCTACCTACTACCCTACCTACCTACTACCCTACCTACCTACCTACTACCCTACCTACCTACCTACTACCCTACCTACCTACTACCCGACCTACCTACTACCCTACCTACTACTCTACCGACTACCCTACCAACTCTACTATCCTACTTACTACCCTACCTACTACCCTGCCTACCTACCTTCCACTTTCTCACCTTTTAAACCTTCCCTGGACTTCCACGAATAATTCAACACTATAATTAGCCAAATCGGTCCAGCCGTTCTCGAGTTAACTAACGAACAGCTATTCATTTTTATATAATATAGCTGTACCCCGCGTGCGTTGCAATGCCCTTTTACCTGCCTACGTACCAACTACCTACCACCTACCTATTACCTACCTACCTACATACTACTAATTTCTCACCTTCTCTGGACTGCCACAAATGTTTCAAAACCAAAATTAGACAAATCGGTCTAGCCGTTCTCTAGTTTTAGCGCGACTAACTAACAGCAATTAATTTTTATATTATACGCAAACACTATTTGAAAAATCATTTTTCTATTGGGAAAGAAACAGTAATTATTTGTGATTATTGTGATAATGTCGTATGGTCTGTTTGAAGTTGTCATTCGTTGACTGAACAACTGAACGTCACTCAATTGTTTTGCCTTCCCGGAACCTCTCCACTAACACTTGAACTTTATAGTACGGTATTAAAGCTCAAATTGATTTGACGTTTTAGTTAGAAAACGTTTGTATGGGAAAAAGAAAAGGGCTGTTTTTAGGGCTTTTCCGGCCATTATTCGAATTTTTCTCGCCGTAAAACCATCCTTGAACTTCAACGAACATTTAAAAAAAAAAATCAGCCAAATCGGTCAAGCCGAAAAAAATGAAACCCGTTTTCCGTTGTCACGACTTGGCATGAAAACGGCTTGACCGATTTGGCTGATTTTTTTTTTTAATGTTCGTTGAAGTTCAAGGATGGTTTTTACGGCGAGAAAAATTCGAATAATGGCCGGAAAAGCCCTAAAAACAGCCCTTTTCTTTTTCCCATACAAACGTTTTCTAACTAAAACGTCAAATCAATTTGAGCTTTAATACCGTACCTATAAAGTTCAAGTGTTAGTGGAGAGATTCCGGGAAGGCCAAACAATTGAGTGACGTTCAGTTGTTCAGTCAACGAATGACAACTTCAAACGAACCATACGACATTATCACAATAATCACAAATATTTACTGTTTCTTTCCCAATAGAAAAACGATTTTTCAAATGGTGTTTGCGTATAATATAAAAATTAATTGCTGTTAGTTAGTCGCGCTAAAACTAAAGAACGGCTAGACCGATTTGTCTAATTTTGGTTTTGAAACATTTGTGGCAGTCCAGAGAAGGTGAGAAATTAGTAGTATGTAGGTAGGTAGGTAATAGGTAGGTGGTAGGTAGTTGGTACGTAGGCAGGTAAAAGGGCATTGCAACGCACGCGGGGTACAGCTATATTATATAAAAATGAATAGCTGTTCGTTAGTCTCGCTAAAACTCGAGAATGGCTGGACCGATTTGGCTAATTATAGTGTTGAACTATTCGTGGAAGTCCAGGGAAGGTTTAAAAGGTGAGAAAGTGGTAGGTAGGTAGGCAGGGTAGTAGGTAGAGTAGAAGGTAGGGTAGTAAGTAGGATAGTAGAGTAGGTAGGGTAGTCGGTAGAGTAGTAGGTAGGGTAGTAGGTAGGTCGGGTAGTAGGTAGGTAGGGTAGTAGGTAGGTAGGGTAGTAAGTAGGTAGGTAGGGTAGTAGGTAGGTAGGGTAGTTAGTAAGTAGGTAGGTAGGGTAGTAGGTAGGTAGGGTAGTAGGTAGGTAGGGTAGGAGGTAGTAGGTAGGTAGGTAGTTGGTACACAGGCAGGTAGTAGGTAGGAAAAAGGGCATTGCAACGCATGCCGGGAACAGCTAGTCTATATATATAAAAATGAAACCCGTTTTCCGTTGTCACGACTTGGCATGAAAACGGCTTGACCGATTTGGCTGATTTTTTTTTTTTAATGTTCGTTGAAGTTCAAGGATGGTTCTTACGGCGAGAAAAATTCGAATAATGACCGGAAAAGCCCTAAAAACAGCCCTTTTCTTTTTCCCATACAAACGTTTTCTCACTAAAACGTAAAATCAATTTGAGCTTTAATACCGTACCCATAAAGTTCAAGTGTTAGTGGAGAGGTTCCGGGAAGGCAAAACAATTGAGTGACGTTCAGTTGTTCAGTCAACGAATGACAACTTCAAACAGACCATACGACATTATGACAATAATCACAAATAATTACTGTTTCTTTCCCAATAGAAAAACGATTTTTCAAATGGTGTTTGCGTATAATATAAAAATTAATTGCTGTTAGTTAGTCGCGCTAAAACTAGAGAACGGCTAAACCGATTTGTCTAATTTTGGTTTTGAAACATTTGTGGCAGTCCAGAGAAGGTGAGAAATTAGTAGTATGTAGATAGGTGGTAGGTAGTTGGTACGTAGGCAGGTAAAAGGGCATTGCAACGCACGCGGGGTACAGCTATATTTTATAAAAATGAATAGCTGTTCGTTAGTCTCGCTAAAACTCGAGAACGGCTGGACCGATTTGGCTAATTACCTATAGTGTTGAATTATTCGTGGAAGTCCAGGGAAGGTTTAAAAGGTGAGAAAGTGGTAGGTAGGTAGGCAGGGTAGTAGGTAGAGTAGTAGGTAGAGTAGTAGGTAGGGTAGTAAGTAGGATAGTAGAGTAGGTAGGGTAGTAGGTAGGTCGGGTAGTAGGTAGGTCGGGTAGTAGGTAGGTCGGGTAGTAGGTAGGTCGGGTAGTAGGTAGGTAGGGTAGGAGGTAGTAGGTAGGTAGGTAGTTGGTACACAGGCAGGTCGTCTGTAGGAAAAAGGGCATTGCAACGCATGCCGGGAACAGCTAGTAGATTATAAATATTAAGGCAAGAGGGTGCCTACTGTCTGATGAGAAGACGATATGCTGCGGGGACTCTAAATGAATGGAGATAAAGTCGAGAGAATGATGGTGTGTTTTTTTTATAATTTCCTAATTTCATAAATGAATAACGACAGAAAAAAAAAAACAATAGCAAAAAGTAACAGAACTCCTAATTATAAGAAGCTAAAATAGAAAATCAAAAAGCCAACGTCACGCGGTGTTCCCAGGCGGTCACCCATCCAAGTACTGACCGCGCCCGATGTTGCTTAACTTCGGTGATCGGACGAGAACCGGTGTATTCAACGTAGTATGGACGTTGGCGAATGTCTTACAAAAATCTTTAAGCAGTATCTAGCTAGGCTCTTGTTCATTTTACCCTCAAGTTCATTGACCTATTCGTTGATCGTACAAATTCTACGTAATATTTTGAGTTCAAAGCAGCATAATATAATTATGGTTAGGTGGAGACGTTGCGTAGCGCGGTCAAGCGTGCCATACAAGTATCAACCTTGAGCGTGTTGACATAGAGTTCAAATAATAAAAAACACAAATAATAGGCGCGGTTAATGTTTTTTTTACTGTTGTAATGTGTATATCACGGAAAACCGCGCTGTGCGTTTAGATCAGTAACCCACCTTTTAGACACCTCTACAATACACCAATAGGGGAGCTTGCAATAAGGTCCAGAGGTATGGTGAGGGTTATTAATTTTCCACTCTATTTTAAGAGCAGCTAAGTTGATTTTCGTTTGGCACAAAAAGCAGCATTCAACGGCTCATCACGAAATTGAACTTAGATAACATTAGCAAAGGGTTACCTTTTAAAGACCTCTGCAGTATTCCAATCGGGAAGGTCGGGGTAGGGTCTGTTGTCAGCCAGAGCCGGTACTCAGGATGAGGCTTGGTCATCATCTCCAGTTGCTTCTCCAACTCGCGAAGGAAGGATACAAGCAGGTGGCAATTCTGAAGGATCAGCCACTGGCCGTGGGAGATGGCGCCTTCTAGTAGAGCTAAAGCTGCCTGCAAATTACAAAATATTCGTTCAAACCTTCATACCTACACCAACAATTTCAACATCACAGCTACTAACCGTACAAAAACTATAGAAGACACTTTCTAGTAGACATTCCCGATTTAATAACATTTCGGCTGATCAGGGAATCAAACCCAAGACCTCATAGTCAGCAGTAGCATTGGCCACCACGTGAACCAATAACGTAGTTATAAAATCATCTAGTAGCTTCTAGTGGCTTCGCCCACGTGAAGTTTGGAGGCAATAGTACCACGGGATCTTAGGTGTTAATCCAGGTAATAAACTATCTTTGTCCCAATATTTGCGTGAAAGAGTAACAAACATTCATCCTTCTTTAACAACTTTCGAATCAATATATCTGTAGTTTAGTAGCATCAAAGCTCAACGTATGGTATACAAAGATTTCGGTGAACTTCAAGAAACTGAATGATTCACAAACTTATTACTTACCCCTTCCTGTCCCTGGCCAAGCGACAAGTACT
Source organism: Diarsia brunnea (assembly GCA_949774965.1). Taxonomy (NCBI): domain Eukaryota; kingdom Metazoa; phylum Arthropoda; class Insecta; order Lepidoptera; family Noctuidae; genus Diarsia; species Diarsia brunnea. The sequence continues at coordinate 6,190,308 of OX459015.1, read as the reverse complement.
TGAACTTGCCGCCGCCGAAGCCGCACCTGTCAGCGAGCTTCATGAGGTCAGCCGTGGGATCTGAACCAGGACTCAGAATGAACACCACCGGCGTGAACGGAGTCGTCTGCTCAAATATCATGTCCAAACTGGAAATAAACTTATTAATATAGTTATTGATTTGTAGTTTCTATGTACATCTGATTCTGTGGGACAGGCGTGACTATTAACTAGTTTTTGCCCGCGGATGATCCTCAGGAATTAATTATTTATTCGTTAATTAGCACTTAATAGCCTCTCACTCCCTTTCGCTCTGCCCAAGAGCGGGAGGGGTTATTTAACCTCTTGAACGTCCGCTAACATTGCTTGAATGTCTTATGATCCACCGGGTGATCATAAGGACGCTCGAAGACTTAAAGAGAATGCCAGACTTCTACTGACTAAAAACCACCCATGATCCTTCTTAGTCCTTTATGTCGAGGCCGCGGTATCTACCTTCGGTCGACATGGTGTGATACTCCAAGTGTCGGACTGTTAGTACCTGATGACGGGCGGAGTGATATACTCCTCGCCCATGGTGACGGTGATGTAGTCGGTGAGCGCGCGGTAGATGCGGTCGACCCTGAAGCAGCGCAGCAACATCAGCAGCTCGAACGGCTCCAGTCTCTTGTTGTAGTCGCCTGGGATGTCGGTCGACTCGGGCGTGTCGCTGTCGAACCACTGGATAAAACGATAACTATAATCGCAAAGCGTGAAAATAAAAAGTTCCATAGTAAAAGTTACTCATATTTATGAGTACTTTACTACAATACTCATTTCCTTATTGGATTCCACAATTTAGGCTTAGATGGTAAACATTTTTCAAAAATAAACAATCTGGGACCCTGTCGGACACAGCAAAAAAAAAATATGTGGAGATAAGGACTTATCATTTAAGTATCTTATAATGTAACTTAGTCTAAAAACATAATTTGTTTGTTTTTCTACATTAAAATTTTGCCCATGGGTTAAAATAAAATGCATGGCCTGTGCGCTTTGTATTGTTTTAAAACTATATTATGGCACAGTTAAACCTCGTACCTCTTGCCAATCGTCCAGTCTTCTAGTAATATCATCAGGCAAAGACGCAAAGGATACCGGGAAGTCCAAGCTCAGCTTCATTATGTCTTGCCAACCCTGTGGACAAATATTGTTAAGAATAATAACATCATACTGAGTGGCAACCTGCTTGTCGCAGTCACGACGTGCAACTATCTTTATATATTTTTTTTTTCTTTTTTTTTTTTTTTTAAAAAAAAAACGTTGCCCCACACTATGAATTTCTCCTGCATCGTGGGTGCGTTCACAAACATTTAAACTGACTTACACAAACACACCCAGACCCGAAACAACTATCTGTAGGCCATACAAATATTTGTTCCATGCGGGAATCGAACCCGCGACACGTAGCGCAGCATACCAATCGCTCAGCCACTGCGCCAACCGTGCCGTCAATTTTTTCTTTCTTTCATGTACCTATTTAGGTGACTTGCAAAGTTGGAAAATGGAGGCCCAATAGTATCAGCTCCTACTTACAAGATATAGGTTTCGAATTTGATGTCAAGCAGACAATAGGGATGTTCCTGACAAAAAAACGTCATAATATGATTCTGTTTAGTCCGTCAGTTAGATTATCGAAAAAATTGGATACGTGTTTTTTGTTTTATCAAATCAATAAATATTGACGAAGATAAAACGCGTCAAAGATCATGAGTAGGAGCTTGTGATGTCACTTTCCGATAAAAATGTACTGAGTCGAAGCACTGTATCGTCTTCATTTTTTGTTTACGCGAAAAAAGAAAAATATGTCCAATATTTTTTAGAAATCTATGTGACGGACTTATTAGTTTTTTTATGTCAAGAACCGTATTTCAGCGGCACCCGCCGACAGCAGTCCACTGCTGGACATAGGCCTCCTCAATCGTATGCCACTCAACTCGATTTCTGGCAGCTCTCATCCAGGTGCCCAGCGTAGATCCTCGCTCCACCTGCCTAAGTCCTGATGTCTCCTCACCTTATCCTTGCTGATCTGGGGTCTCCACTCGAACACGTCCACCCCGACAGTCATCGGTTCTACGGCTAATATGGCCGGCCTATTGCCACTTCTACTTACATATTCCGTAAACTATGTCGACAGACCCTTTCTGTGGTGATGGTGGGAAATCATCCAATGACATAGAGTGGTAGGAAGTGTCAGACTTCTACTGACTAAAAACCACCCGTGTCCCTTCTTAGCTTTTTGTGTCGAGGTCGCGGTATCTTTTTCTAACAAACCGCAGCCCCGACGGGATGTCGACACTCGACAAACTGCCTTGAGAATAGAAGACGAAAACGTGTTGCGCCAACTTCGAGTAAAATATGTAGTACAAGTACAGGAAGATGATGAGTACCTGACTCGGGATCCAGCTGGCGGGGCAGGCGCGCGGTGACTTCTCCAGAGACACGTTGCCCTTGATGAAGAAGTCGAGCTGCATCTGAGTCACGCGGTCTTCGCTCTGCTCCAGCTTTATGTCCATTTGGAACGAGAACAGCAGCTTGTGGCGCTCGAATATACCTGAAAAATAAAAAAATAAAAATTATTTTTTCAACTTACAATTAACATTACAGGTCTAACTGCCGCACTCAGAGAGCTTTAATGATTACTTAGGCTATCACTTAGTAAAGGTTTTGACAGTTTTGCCATGCCCTTGAGGTGGTTTAGAAACTCTGACACTAGGGTGTGTGGGGTCGTTAGACCTTACTGCCCACACGGTAAGAAGAAGAAGAGCAGTAAGAATTATATTAATAACTACACTACCACTTTATCATTCTAGAAAGACAAAGACCATACATTCTTCATTTTATTTAAAAAAAAAAAAAAAATCTGAAGATACTTACCAGTACATCCGTAGTCGTACACGTTTTTCGTGAGCATATCGATAATGTTCCTCAAACGTTTTACTAGCATTACATTCGGCATCGCTTTTCGCAATGAAAACGAAAACACCTGCAAACAAAAATATGTTAAACGATAAAGTACAATATAACTACAGATTTTTTGTGGTGTTATCACAGAACTCAGCTTGTAAGTCGCCAACGTCCATACTACGTTGAATACACCGGTTCTCGTCCGATCACCGAAGTTAAGCAACATCGGGCGCGGTCAGTACTTGGATGGGTGACCGCCTGGGAACACCGCGTGACGCTGGCTTTATCCTTTTTTTCAGATGTTTGAACAAGTCTGTTTTACCCGCAGCCATTATTGAACTACTCACATCGAGATACGAAGACAGCGAATACTGGTACATGGTGTTAACGCCGGCCATGTCCGACAACACAAAGAACAGGATGGAGCCGCGCTTGGCTACCGGCCGGTACCCGTCGCGCAATATCTCGATATCCTTCGTCGTTGTAGCTGCTAGCTCTAGTTTTTCCATTACCTAGACAAAAATGGATTGTTAAGTATACCTTTGGTCTAGGAGATAAGGTTTAGAAGTATTTATGTTTATATGGAAATTCTAAAGAAATTAGGAGCTTCATCATCCTCGTAATGCCAGTAACTGGGTTATGGAGGTCACATAAAAATATTGGTATTCAGTTCAAGATAATAGGAGATATCGTGCTTTATTTTATTTTGCTGACGAACACCATTTCATAGCGTCTTCGTTTCATAATTACCATCGATAAACTATGTTCCTGCAGCCTCAGCACTTTTTCTGTACAGAAATTTCTTCATAATTTTAGTCAATTTAATCGCATAGACCAGAGAACATTAACCTTATACCAATAAAGTTCATTTTCAGATGAAGTCCAACTGACCTACTCTTAGGATAAGTCAAAGTTCACGCTATAGACCTCAACCTTAATGTGTCTTGCCTCGTCTTACCTCAGCAGCCTTGGACTTAGTATTCTCCAGAGTGTCGACAAGCTCCACATTATCCAGCATGTTGCCAGTAGATGTCGCCAGTTCTCTCAGCAGGGAGTCCTCGAGACCTGACAGTAGACTCTTGTTGGCGCTGGTCTCTATGATGAGGCTCTCGCGCTGTTCCTCTAAGTCTGAGCGCTCACAGCGGACCACTACGCTTAGTAGCTGGTCTTCTAAGCCCTGGGGATGAAGGATTCTTTTAATAAGAAACGAAAGGTTTGTAGCATAAAGCTACCTAAACTTTCTTTACTTCGGCCGCTCCGAAGATAACCGAGGTTGCCCGAGCTGCGCAGCTTGTGGCTCGACGCGTCACCGCCTCCTCCTCGCGGGGGAGACGCACCCCTCGAACGCCCTCATCAGTCCGCGCCAACGCACGCATCGGTCGTTTGAGATTTGGTACGCACTCCGCACAAGTGTCTTAATTGTAATTTTATTGTGTTATCAATAAACTACATTTTTATATTGGTAGAGCTGTAACTATGTTATTATGTTAGAGTGGTGAAAACAGCAGCAAGTACTAATAGCTTAATGGTGTCACCGTCGAAATGCAAAGTATCAACTTCGAACCCAAGGCACCTCCGATTTTTCGAATTCGTGTGTGTAGTGTATTGTATAATTATCACTTGCATCGGTGAAGGAAAACATCGTGAGGAAACCAGCATGCCTGAGAGGTAGTAATAATAGTCCACAGGCGGCATAAAACCAGCATAGCTACTCATAAACAATCAAATATAAACCGATTCAAATATGTCGTATGTCTATCTCGCTTGCTCTCGTAATGCAAAAAAAATATAGACATACGATAATATTCGATTCGGTTTCAAAACAATAAAAAAGTTGAAGTAAAATGTTTGTAGTATATTAAGGTGGGTAGTTTTATCCCACGTTCTCGTGCGACAATAACCGAACTACACGCAGGCGGAGCCGCGGTCTAATACTTGTATAGGCAGTAATGATGAAGACTAGACTTGTATGGACAAACGAGCTGTGCAAGATGCTAGCAGGACAAAATTTTGTCATCGATTCGAAAAGATGTAGGTAGTAATAGTGCCCTGTCGGGGCTGCGGGTTGTTCGAAAGAGATACCGCGGCCCCGGACACAAAGGGCTAAGAAAGAACATGGATAGTTTTTACTCAGTAGAAGTCTGACACTCGCTTCTACTCAGCCCAGAGTGGGAGGAGTCATTTGATGATTACTCATCGTTGAAAAAAAGGTAGTAATGTTGTACCTGCACAGTGACAGTGTAGTTGATGACAACGGCTTTGGCGTAGGCCGCGGGGTTGAACTGCGGGTTGCCGAGCTTGGTGGTGAGGTACATGCGGTAGTTGGGGTCGTAGTCCACCTCGGTGCTGCCCAGCATTACGAACGAGCGCCCACTTTCCACTGGAAACACGAGGGAATAGCTTTTTAAAAACAGGTTAATCCGAAAAGGCATCCGGATGTGAAGCTTATGCTCCATTGAAATGTCACATAAAATTTAGCGTACATTTGTTAGAGTACGTAATTTTATTTTTCAGATATCAAGGGGGGGTGGGTCAGTTAAATACAAGTTTGTGGGGATGCAACCCTTGTCCCACGGCCGCCATCTTGGAAAAAGGGGTGGTTCAAATGGTTTTTATGGTCTGACGAACAACAATAAGTTCACAGGTTTTGTTGCAAATAAGAGTATCTACAACTTTTGTTCAGTAACTTTTCGTCGTAGAACTAAAAATAAAAAAGTTATAAGCGAAAAATTGTATTCGTTTCGCAGCGCTGAAGTGGGAGCGTCTTTAATTACATACCCTTAATATTCTTCTCCAGAACATTATCAACCACGGGATCTATGTACTCGTTGACATCCTGAAACAGCACCGGCATGCCGTACTTGATCGCCATCTCTAACTGACGCAGGAATTGAGGGTCGTTGAATGATAGCACCTGAAACCAATAATTCAGTTATTTTTTTTTGTTTTAAAACGTTGCCCCACTTTAGGAATTTCTCCTGTATCGTGGGTGCGTTCACAAACATTTAAATTTACATACACAAATACCCAGACCCGAAACAACTATCTGTAGGTCCTACAAATATTTGTTCCGTGCGGGGATCGAACCCGCGACCCGCAGCGCAGCAGTCCATTGCTTGAGCCGCTGCGCCAACCGTGCCGTCGTTTAATTAGTTGTGATTGTCTCGTTGGTTTTTTCACCGACTGTTTTTTTTTTCAAATAAAGGAGGACGTTTTTAATTCGTTTGTTTTACTTTATTTTTGTTAACTCATTACTCCGTCATTTATGAACCGATTCGAAAAAAGCTTTTTTTTATGTGAAAGGATAACTCTCCGACAGAAATTCCATCGAAATAAGTACAGCAGTTTGGTTTTTTTTCTTCTTGGCCTATGTTGACATGGTCCCTAATAACTTCTGGTTACAGTGTAATTGTCAATTTCCACGCTATCATTCTCTCATTTTTCTTTTGTATCTCACTCACACTATTATCATGTTCGCTCTTTTGCTCTCTAATACCACCGAATAGAACGCACCTTGAGGTTATTCTTCGCCTCTTTCTTCTTGATCCAAGATAGCGCCTGCGTCTGCGGGTCGATACACAACGGGAAGCGGGACGCTCTGGTCGTGAGGATGCCGTTCTGGACCGACAGCTCGTCTGGAGGTAGACCCTCTGAATTCCAACTGGATTTTTTGGAAATCATTAATAAAAGAAATGTAAATAATGCTCGGATAAAGTTAGTTTTGGAAGATGAAAATAAGATAATGTTTTAAACAACTTTGCGGTAGAAACCAGTGTCCAGTCAGAAAACTGGCCAAGTGCAAGTCGGACTTGCACATGAAGGATTCCGTACCATTGTAGTAGATATTGAGAGATTTTTCATGTTATTTTAGCACCATAGACTTCTTATAGGTTTTCCTGTAATCTATAAGTGTTGAACTTATTTCTGTATTTTTTTCAAAATTTTAGGCTCAGTTGTTTCGGAGGGGAATGGTCGGACACTTCGGACAGAGAGACACACGAGTGATCCTATAAAGGGTCCGTTTTTTTCCTTTTGAGGTACGGAACATTGCACTTGCGATCCCTGCTAGATCACCAGGGCAGTCCTTCCTGGTCCATCCTGGATAAATTCAAAATGTTTGAAAAGGTCCCGCGTAGCTCAGGAATGAGGCTGATAAAAGAGACTTCACCAGAGACCATATTCACAGTACTTACCCGCTTATTTCAACTTCATTGGTCAAATTCTTCTCAACGGTAAACGGCTGAGTCAACGGTATTCCCCTCTCTAAGACATCGCCCAACCAGTCCTCGTATATCATGGTCTGTCTGAAGGAGTACGAAAAAGAGCCAGCGTAGCTCAAGAACCAGACTGGCAGGAGAGACGTCACCATAGAGTGTGTTTAAAGTACTCACCCGCTAATCTCAACCTCATTTGTCAAATTCTTCTCAACTGTAAACATCTGAGTAAAAGGTATTCCCCTCTCTAACACGTCGCCCAACTAGTCCTCGTATATCATGGTCTGTCTGAAGGATTACGAAAAAGAGCCAGCGTAGATCAAGAACGAGACTGGCAGGAGAGACGTCACCATAGAGTGTATTTAAAGTACTCACCCGCTAATCTCAACCTCATTTGTCAAATTCTTCTCAACAGTGAACGGCTGAGTCAATGGTATTCCCCTCTCTAACACATCGCCCAACCAGTCCTCGTATATCATGGTCTGTCTGAAGGAGTACGAGAAAGGGCCAGCGTAGCTCAAGAACGAGGCGGAGAGTAAACAGTTGCCGATCAAGCGGGACTGTTCCACGTAAAGCGCTGCAAGATCTAGTGTCCAGCGCTTTTGTTCGCTTGATAAGCCTGACATCAGTTTGTCGGCGGCGACCAATCTTGAAAGGAAGGAAGGAATGTGTTAAAAAAAGATAATAATTTTTTTTTTTTTTACTTCAAATAAAATTAAATTGTGTCGTATAATCAGTTAATAAATTCTGCTTTCCAAAAATTGGCCGATAGCCTCATATGATTAGTTTCACCTTTTCAAAAATTACGAATGTAATTTACACTTTTATATAGGATGATTAACACTTTTATAGCAATCTCACATACATATCTTTTGTTTTTGATATTCAAATATAAAAGATATATTTTTTGTTTTTGATATTCAAAAGTGCCTGTAATGGTCTAATTGAAATAAATCCTTTCACTTTTGAGTTTTTTGACATAATATGGACTTTGAATAACCAGACTAAAATCACCAATTTAACAAAACACGCGTGGCGTACCTGTGACATTTATCATCATCATTTCAGTCGAAAGAAATCCACAGCTGGACATAGGCCTCTAGTCTAGCATCTGGGGGTCTCCGCAACCTCGAGTCCAGCGACATTTAACAAGTAAAATCTTACCTTCTCATCATAATATCAGTCTCCTCCTGCAACTCCTGCCTCCTCAACATAGCCGTCTCATATTTGTTATTAAGCCCATCCAGCGTTTTCTGCAGTCGATCGATCTCGCGGTTCAACGAAGCCAAGTAGTTGCACGCTTCGGTGTACTCTTTCTCTAACGCTTCCACTTTATCCTTCTTCGGTTTCACTTCTCTGTAGACGGCGCAGTAGCCCAGGACGGCGATCACGAACTTGAGAAGACCGTAGCTGTGGATAAAATGCAATGGACAATGGACTGCTGCGCTGCGTGTCGCGGGTTCGATCCCCGCACGGAACAAATATTTGTATGACCTACAGATAGTTGTTCCGGGTCTGGGTATTTGTGTATGTGAGTTTAAATGTTTGTGAACGCACCCACGATACAGGAGAAAATCCTAGTGTGGGGCAACGTTTTTCACTGTCTAATTGGCTATTTATATTTTATATAGTTACAAATATATTATTTTGGGCCACATAAAATTACGATTTAGAACTTAAATCAAAGTTAAGGCAACTTTGATTAGTTAGTTTGAACGAGGGACATATTGAACCCGCAACAGTGTATGCTTGCGCTTATCGCAGAACATGTGTGCGGGTCAATGACATTTAGGTAGGTATAATCCATACTGGCGTAGGACATTGGCGAAAAAGAAAAGTCAAATAGAGTTAGATCTGGAGAGCGTATGCGCCATGACACAATTACGTCACAAATTAATGTTTTACATATTTGGGACGAGAATTGAATACTGAATATCTTTCCTTAATAAGTCCCTCGTTTAACCTAATATACTGTATACTCTACTCGAAACTGTTATTCGAAACACACATGTTCGGCTAATATTCACCTCGTGCCGATCACCAATCTCCGTTCGGCATTTACCATCGCTGAATTTTTCGGGTCAGCTCGGTATAATTCAAGCTACGTCGGTGTTTTCGAACATAATATGTCAAAATACATTCGAACAAGTAGATTAAAAACACCCTACCTAGATAGTGTCTGTCTATCATTATTTAGCAAACAGAACTAGACTCAACACTGTACCCATTAATGTTCCACTTACCCCGCCTTACTGATCTGCTGCATTGTATCCAGCTTCTTGCTCTTCTTCATGTGTTGTTTCACATCCTTGACCTGCTTCTGTGTGATGAGGTCGCAGTTCATCTCCTGCAGGTTCCTCAGGAAGTTCGGGTCAGCCATCATACCTTTGGCGCCCTTCCAGTTGATTTCCTTTACGCCTCGGATTATGGCCACGCATTCGCATACCACCTGGTGACCGGAAAGAGGGGGATTTAGTAAATGAGGTCATTCTAAACATCGGATCGTTGCGAAGTTGGGCTTGCGTAGTAATTGCGATTTGGACACAACGGTCGTTGTCCAAATTGAACAGATATTTATGCGGCTTTCATTCGGTTCGTACCGATCAGCATTCTCAATGTTTTATAAGTGCCCATGGAGGCCTATGTGAAATAAAATATTTTGATTTTGATTTTTGAGCACACTCTGTTAGGTAACATAGTTAACTTGAGCCAAGCTAGCTCGGGTTTTTGCTCAGTTCGCCGATTCATGCAGACTGGGACGTAATGTGCGTTGTTACGCACCTAGGTGATTTTTCATACAATGAAAATTATTACTTGTGATGTGATACAGTACCTCAAAAAACTTATTATATTAGATTTGTCACACAGTTATGACTCAAAAATTGTGTCATAAGTTACTGATATATTACTGTAAAGTAGAGGAACTCGGAACACTAACCTGCACAGCTTCAGGCGGCGTCGCAAAGGAGCGGATCTCAGTGATATCGTTTTTATCAAGATCGGCTAGCGCGAGCCTAGCGGCCTCTAAAGCGGGGAGTGCCGCTGACAGCGCCTCCTCAGCCTCCGCCTTCTCTTCGGAGATGATGGCACTCTGTTCTGTGATCTCAGCTGACTTGATCGAGGCTACTGTTTGCTTTGCTGTTGCGGCGCTCGTAGCTGAAAGGCAGTGTAGTATATGGTATTATTGACATGATGTGGATGGGTATAAGGGTAGACGAAGACCAAAGAAACGATGGACTGTGTTAAGATTGAAATGGCAAAAAAGGAGTGTCTCATGAGATGACGAGAAACAGAAGTATGGAAGAAGAAGACATGCTGCGCCGACCTCAAATGAATTGGGATAAGGGCAAGATGATGATGATGATGACATGATGATGATGACATTTTCATTGTTAAGATGAATGCATTTTTTTTGATGGTGGGAAATCATCAAATGTCTTCTCCCGCTCTGGGCAGAGCGGTAGGGAGTGTCAGACTTCTAGCGACAAAAAACCACCCATGTTCCCTACCCTACTTAGCTCTTTGTGTCGAGGCCGCGGTATCTCTTTCGAACAACCCGCAGCCCCGACGGGGATATAACTAACCTTTGGTGATCTCCTTGAGCAGAGTCTCGCATTCCTTCGTTTGTTCAGCGACAATAACTTTCTGCACCGCCAGCTTCGCGTTTAGATCTTCCAGTTGTACGTTCGCCTCTTCGATCTTAGCCAGCCCGCCTATCAGACGTTCGCACTGAAAAATGTAAAATTATGTATCATCTTCTTCTTCCTCGTGTGGTTAGTCCCTAACCTAGTGTCTGACTTGGCTTTACATGCTTTCGAGAAATATCTCTCTGGCTTTGCTGGTTTCTTCACGATGCTTTCTTTGAAGAGTGAAAAGTATCATGATTTCTGCAGTTGTGTTTTTTGATGTAATGAATGAATGAGGATTTATCTGACAACAATAATAAATAATAAAATTGTTTATTGTGTCTGAAAGGTTAGATTTACACATGTGAATGAAACAGCCCCAGTAAGTAATAAATTATACTTGTGTTGGGGTTGTTTCGCTCCTTCCCTTAATTTATACGTAACAATATTGAGACTATAATATTAAATTTAAGAATTAATTAAAACAAGTAATAAAAAAAGTAATAAAAATAAATTAAAATTAAGAACTAATTATACAAGTTAAAATAAAAAAGTAATAAAAACAAATGAAAATTAAGAACTAATTAAAACAAATCAAAATAAACAAGTAGTAAAACAAATAAAAATGAAAAACTAAACTAAAGGCTCATTCGTAGCTCTGTAATTGTAAGTATGTGTGACTATAGTAATGTGTGAGTGTGGGTTTGTATGTGTGTGTGTGTGTGTGTGTGTGTGTGTTTGTGTGTGTGTGCGTGTGACTGTGTTTTTGTATATAAGTGTGTATTTATGCGTTTCGTGTTTGCTGGTAGTGCCATTATTAACATTAAGTTATAGAAGTTAATAATTGTTTATGCAAGTCTGACTAGAATATGCTCTGTTTCTTCATATGTTAGAGTTTTTAACCACTCCGTTATTACTTTTTTGCATTGATGCGTGACCTCGTGGTGGAACTTTAGCTTTGCGTTAATTTTGTTGTATACGTAGGCTGATTGGCACACATATTGACGTCTTGCAAAAACTGTACGTACCCGTGGAGAGTAAGCCACAATATCTTTTCGCCTCCTAGACTGGGTTTCTGGGTCAATTGGAATGTATTTATGTAAGTATAGAGTTATATTTAAAAGGTATAGTTTCCTGACTGATAATAGACCACTTATTCTATATAGATCAACAATACTGACTTCAATTAGAGATGCAACATTTAATATAATTCTACGCATCACACACGATATTGTTTGGCGGCTATAGCTCTGTCAGTCATTTGTAATCCTTGATGCGAAATTGTCCTCGCAATATTGGCAGCAGAAACCGAACAAGCCTGTCAATACAGCACTTGGTAGCCTACCACGACGTCTTAAAGCCGTATTTTCTTTCATGTTATTCCAGAGTGAATTGGTAAAGAAATGGCTGTAGACGTTCTCTATAGCTGTGTCTTTCCCACAGCGTAGAGTAGCATTAAAACAATACTATTAAGACCCCTGAGCATCCCCGTCCCGCCCCCCGAGCATTACAATACCTGCGCCACAATAAAGGCGTCCTTCTCCTTGAGCAGCGACAGATAGTTGGTGAGGAAGTCCATGTAGTGCTTGGGCGTGACGTAGTTGTTGCGGCGCAGGCGCAGCAGGAACTCCAGCGAGTAGTACGCGATCGACATGTGCACGTGGACCACGTGCTCCACGATGATCGGTCGGAACTCTTCCGGGATCTTCGCCACCTGCGAATTGAAAGAAAAGTTAATTGTCTACTTGACAACAGTTAAAATTCATGAAAATGTTATGTTATTTCAAAGAACTAACAGAAATAACACGATGTGTGAAAAAAGTAATACAATCGAAGAAAAAAATGGAGTAGCTACATGCTTTAGAAGTTTTTAGTGGAGGTATTTTCTATCCTTGTCGCGCGAAACGGTCATTTGTACTACGTAACTATGGCGGTATGAAATATGACGTCACATATCTGTAGCGCTGTCTTTGTCTAGCACGTTATTTAAAATCAGTTGTAACACATCGTGTGATTTCTATTAGTTCTTTGAAATAACATATTAGGTCATTATAGGTCAAATAGCCAATTGCCGCGGTCTATGGCTGAGCTGTATTGAAATGTTTTGGAACAACCTGAAACAATAAATAGTCAGATATTGTAAGTTTTGAATAGAAAATTGTATTTATTTACTCCGTATTATTACGACGTATCGATGTTAAAAGTTTTCGTATATTTTGTGTTGAGAAAGGCCGATTAAAGTTGACATAAGGCACCTTTGGGCAGTCAGCGGAAAGCTAAAATCCTCAAAAGGCGAAACCTTGATGAAAATATCGTTTCCAGTAGATCATACACACATAAAGAGGTTTACAGAAAACAGATGGTAGTTGTTCTTTACAATTTGCGTGACTGTTAAATATATAAGTAGGTATTTTTTGCCAACAAATACTGGAATGGTTGGGAAAATGTTACAAATTATTATTATAGCTAGCCCATATTGTCCTACTGCTGGGCAAAGCCCTCCCTCTATTTCTTCCAGCGGGTACGCTTCTGTGTAACTTCTCTTTGGTTCAAAAACCTACGCAACTTAAATGGGACTGGGCAAGACATATTTAAACAAATCAAAAGAAACCAAATATCTATACGTACGTCACCGAGGAAGACGTTGGCCACAGCTAAGAGCGCCTGCTTCGGCCACGGGAACTGCCAGTCTATGGTAGTATTGTTCACCAGGCCGGGGAAACTTCGGCATCTGATAACATAAAAAAACAAGATATTGACATCTGCATTTTACTCACTGCTCGTTAACGGCCCACAACTCCATTTTCACAAGGACAAAACATTTATTAGCACTAAACAAGACGAATAAAATAAGTATGTACAAGTAGAAGTACCTTAACATCATGAAGTTCTACCAATATTATAAATGCAAAAATTTGTGCGGCTTCCTTTAGGCGCGGGTCAAACACAAGAAGCGCCACCACCATACGCCATACGTGTTTGACCTGCATCTTAGGACGTTAGCAGCACGCTAGTCGCGCGACGCACATTCCTTCACATTTTATAAGAAGAGCCGTAATGTGAAAGCGGTCTAAACCTTTCATGTTTCGTATGAAAGATTTAGACCGCTACTCCCGACCGAAATTGGCATATAGATAGTTTATAATCTGGATTAACACATAAGGTACAGCCCTCGCCAAACTTTGTGACCGCCTTGAATATAGTCGCGAGTCCGAACTTGTGCATGGTACAGTCGAGTGGACAATACGTAATCAACCAAACAATTTTCGTTTTCTAACACTTTTAATACTTATTTTATTATGTCAATTTATTTTTCTTGTGCGTCCCGCTAATACCCTGATTTTGTGTTCTGCGCAATGCAATGAGCCTAGTTTCGGGGCGGTCACAAAGTTTGGCGCAGGCTGTACTTTTTATTAGGGACCACCACCCAACTCCACGCGGGCGAAGCTGCAAGCATTAGCTAGTACGTTTTAGGCTTGTATGAATGTACCGCCACTAGGCCGCTCTCAGTCTGTTCGCGATAAACACCAAAACGACTGCACCGATTTTCATGCTGTTTTCACCAATGGATAGAGTGGTTCTCATAATTTGACTGACAGCCACGCGGGCGAAGCCGCGGACATCAGCTAGTGTTTAATAAAGTAATTTTTTACCTGTTCCTCAATATATCACCGCTAGGAGACATCGATAGTACTACGTGGAGATTTTCGCAACATCTGTTGCAGAAGAAGTTCCATACCGCGTCTCTGAAATTGTTTTATATGAGTTATTGTATTGCTATACTCGATATTTGCTGATTCAGTTAAAATGGATATTTTAGGCCTCCCGGCCTTGTAATCACAAAGGCTCCGATTCGGAAAGCCCTATGTCTTTCTCGGTCACTTTCGTAATGCTTAAAAAAGACTTAGGGAATCGAAATCGAATCGAAGCGTTTGTGATAAAAAATAAAAATTAAAAAATTCCGACGAATTGAGAACCTCCTTTTTGAAGTCGGTTAAAAAGGGGCAACTCAAGGTAGTCAGACCCCCCCCCCCGTCGGGGCTGCGGGTTGTTCGAAAGAGATACCGCGGTGTCGGCGCAAGTGCTAAGAAGGAACATGGGTGGTTTTTAGTCAGTAGAAGTCTGACAGGCGGGAGGGGTTATTTGATGATTTCCCACCCCCCAAAAAAAGAAAAAAAGGAGTCAGACCTACTGCAAGCTTGACCTCTACAATTATTTTACATAAGCTACTTTTGGGTTGTTGCTACTGACAATACTATGAAAGACAGATTGATCCTTATTTTGATTACGATAAAGTTACTCATTGGTTATTGCTGCCACAGGCAAGGATTGTTGTACATTCACGAGCACTATAACGATACAATAAGCAAAATTGAAAAATATTTTGTTTCGTGAAATAATGGTTTCTGTTTTGAGATAAGACCTGTTTGGTAATAGTATGGCTTCCAAAATGATATGTTCTTAAAATCGTAAAATGTTAAGGTGAATGCGACAAAGTAGCCCGCGAAATTCGAATTTTCTTACGTTTTTTGCAATTTGCCGGTCAGTGTCAGGTCGTATGTTAAATAAAATAGGATTTGCGACCGTAACAAATGTGACTTTACAGAGTTGTAATGATTAAAATCACTATTACAACCCTCTCAGTTCATATTATTTTCATGTGGCGCGGTTGGCGCAGTGGCTAAGTGTGCGCTTTTTTTTTTTTTTTAATAAAATAAAAAAATGCCTTTTTTTCCTTGAATGCCTTTTTAATAACTGTAAATAGCAATAGTCAACCTGACACTGATCGGCAAATAGCAAAAAACGTAAAAAACATCGAATTTCGCGGGTTAACTTGAAGGTTTCATCTTAATTAACACAGAGGATAAAATCTCTTAAGGTTGCTACGTATATACTTACATAATAAGTGCTCGTGTCTGTGCTTACTTTCAAAAACCCGTCAACATAGCATACTTTTTTTTTTTTTGGAGGGTTGAAAATCATCAAAATATATCCCGTTCTTGAGCAGAGCGAATGGGAGTGTCAGACTTCTACTGACTAAAAACCACCCATGTTCCTTCTTAGCCCTTCATGTCGAGGCCGCGGTATCTCTTGCGAACAACCCGCAGCCCCAACGGGAACATAGCAATACTAACTTGGCAACCCCATATCCGGCCTCAATGCTGGCATTGCGCACCGCGTTAATGATGGCGTCCTTCTCGTCATCACCAAACAGCGCGGGGATCATGCCAATCATGAGGATGTTGTTAATGAACTCCAGGAAACCCTCCTCGATAATCTAGAGGACAAGATGTCTATTTATCACTACATATTATAAAACAAAGTCCTTCGCCGCGTCTGTCTGTCTGTTCGCGATTAACCCAAAAACGGCTTCACCGATTTTCATGCTGTTTTCAACAGTAGATAGAGTGGTTTTCGAGGAAGGTTTTAGTATATAATATGACCGACATTCGCGCGGGTGAAGCCGCGGGCATCAGCTAGTTTAACATAAATCACTGACTTTGCTCAAAAAGCCGCTAAGCTGAAATGGGACTGGGCTGGTCAATTCTGGTGTAGGCCCGACGATTTGTGGACCAAAATAGCCACATTGTGGAGCCCTGACACAGCCAGAAAGCGCCGCCGTAGACCTTGCAGCTGGAGCTGGACAGAACCAACAACCAGTGGTCTACATTGACCCTGGATCGAAAAATATGGAAGTCACTGATGGTGAATGGTGGAGCTCGTGGCTTAATAAGAACTGCCACTCGGGTCGATCTTTAGGTAAAGCTATGCTTGCCTAGGTCGGTCTGTGGATGGGTGGCCGCCCGACATACCGAGTTTCCTCCGTGCCTCGGAAAGCACGTTAAGCTGTTGGTCCCGGCTGCCATATATAGATCTTTGGCAGTCGTTACAGTCAGTCAGTGACCTGAAATTCTGACATCCAGTCTTACCAAAGAGTATCGTATTACCTAGTATTAACTGGGTTGTGGAGGTCAGATAGGCAGTCGCTCCATGTAAAATACTGGTACTCAGCTGCATCCGGTTAGACTGGAAGCCGACCCTAACATAGTTGGGAAAAGGCTAGGCAGATGATGACTGATGGTGAATGCGGTTCGCCATTTTTTTATACGATGTCGGTACGCTACACAAACGGTACCTGTGCCGCAGTGAACAAAAAGACAGTCTTCTTATTTTCGACGCCGAGCGCGTTGTACAGCCTCTTCATGTCGTCTTTGAGCGAGTTCTCGTTGTAGTTGCGCATGATTACGATCTCAAATACGTCGCAACCTGTGAAATTATGAGAAATAATACTTCTTAAGCTTGGAATTTGGTGATAGACTCGTTTTTGAAGCAATATGTCTGAAGCGATCGCGCTTAGTAAGTGTTCGGAAAAAACTTGCAATATTATAATTCTACTACTATTTTGGACCAAGCTCGCCACACTATTCCCAAACCACTGCAACTCCTGAAAGCCAGAATTAACAGTGGCAGAACAATGTGAACCAGGAAAGCGGCGATGAAGCTCGACGAAACCAGAGAAATAATTTAATTGTCTTGGATTCCGCCACGAAAATAAACAGAAAATAATAGCTGAGGAGTAGGAAATACATAATTTCCAATTCCGTCCATATCAGCTGGAGAGGGAATAAAACAAAGCAAATAGACAAAAAAGGACGTAGACAACTGGGATAAGCCCAGTTGCTTTAGGACCTACCACGGATAAAAATTGTCATTAGGTAATTTTAATGGGTCAGAAGAAGTACAGTTATGTTTAGCAGTGAACTGCGACAGCTTTGATCCCTGGTTATAATGCTCCACACTACCCACATACCTGCAGCGAATGCCGCGAGCCTGCAGATAGACTTCTTCCCGGATCCCCCCACGCCGATGATGAGCGCATTCCCGCGGTCCATGCGCAGTATGCGCTGCGTGCGCGTCATGTGCTCCAGGCAGTCCTCGAACAGCACCACCGACATCTTGCTCACGCGGTCGTTGTACTCGTCCAGGATCTATGTGGTAACAATACAAGTTATAGAAATAACTAAAAAGGGCTCATTGAACTGAGAGGATCAAAATGTGCTGTTTCACACCTTTTGTTGATTCAGGAGGAAGCTCGTGGTTCGATGATAATAGCCGTTCGGATCAATCTTCTGTCTGTGTCAAATTACATGCAGTTTCCTCCGTGCCTCAAAAGGCACGTTATGTCGTTGGACCCGGCTGTCATGTGTATATCTTGGACAGTCTTAACAGGTAATCAGCGGTCCGAAAGTCTGACAACCCGTCTTACTAAAGAGGTATTGTATTACTCAGCATCTAGCTGGGTTTTGAAGGTCGGATATGCAGTCGCTCCATGTAAAAGTAAGCGGCGTGGTAGGCGGCGGAGGGCGCAGTGCTGTGACTCAGGTTGGGGCCTTTGACAGGTAGAGTTGAATGTAATATACGGAACAGCAGTTTCCACGTCATTTCTGATTCTTGTTTTCGACTTATAAGTCACTTTTTCTCGTGAACTAGTAGTGTGATGAAACAATACCTCTTGGAACAGGAAGTAGACCGCTTCATAGTCGAGTAGATCCTCATAGTATCTGATCTCCTCTTCATCCAGCGCGTTGCGATAGTCACCGAATAACAGCGGGTCACGGAACACATAGTCTTGTAGCTGTGAAAGACGATGATACCAATATGAACAAGATGTATGTTTTATACTAAATACTATAAAAACTCATGTTGGTCAAGTTCGCAGGTGCAAACTGTTCAGCAAGGAGTTTCAAGGAGTTTTGGATCCGCAAAGGACCTATTTGATTTTTTTCATAAAATACTTGTTGAAAAAGAGAGAGAGAGAGAGAGAGGGATATTGGCGAAGTGTGGGTATATGCTTTTTTATATTATACAACAGAAGAATTACCGTGAGTTCTTGTTCAGGTTCCACCTCCTCTTCTTCTTCTACCGCCTCAGCAGCAACAGCTCCAGCCTCCGCGGATTTCTCTACTGGAATGCCGTACTCTGTAACACGATATACAGTATGTTAGTTTGAACGAAATACGAACAAAAAAAACAGTTAAATAACAGACAGAAACATACCAAATATTTCGAAAAAGTCTAGCAACCCTTGTGCTCATCACAGAAAATGTGCGCGGGTCAATGACTTTTAGGTATAATCCATTCCGTGTTGATAGATGCACTGAATAGTAAAGGGGTCCAGAAGATATTCAAATAAGATTAATAATATGTAAAACTTGTACAAACAAAATTGAACACTAAAACACTAACGGGACTTAAACATAATTGGCGAAATGTGGGTGTACAATTAGTTATTACACCTCTGCCTAACCCTTCGGGGATTACAGGCGTGATGCTATGTTTAATAAAAATACTGTTTTTTCAAAATAAATTTAAATGAAACCATACCATCTACTTCTTGTTCTTCTTCAGCTTTCGCTTCCTCCTCTTGCACCACAATCTCCTCCAGCACAACGGGTTCCTCTTCCGGGAAGTATATCATCACTTGGTCGTAAATATGGTTGCGCATCAGTTCGTTATCCTATTTGTGAAGATCAAAACATTTAAGATACGAAGACATGGTTTAGTTAACTATCTGTTTCCGCAGCTTCTCGACGATATTTTGGTGACCGCATCGACTTATCATCTGCATGATCTTTCATTTCAGTTTCTAATCTAACCATATGCAGCTAAATACCAGTAGGAGTAAGGGATTTCTTGCCTATTCTTCTCCCATAGAGATCTTCGCGGCAACTACAGTATTTTCAGAAGTTATTATGTCTTGTGACTATGATTGCAGCTTATTTTGATTTTCTGTCATTAAAACGTGCCTGTAATGGTGTATTGAAATACATGTTTTAAGTTTGAGTACAATACATACATGGAATTCCAACTTTTTTTTTTTTTTTGGTGGGTGTGAAATCATCAAATAACCCCTCCCGCTCTTGGGCAGAGCGAAAGGGAGTGTCAGACTTCTACTGACTAAAAACCACCCATGTTCCTTCTTAGCCCTTCATGCCGAGGCCGCGGTATCTCTTGCGAACAACTCGCAGCCCCGACGGGAATTCCAACCCTCAATTTTAATTTCGGTTGCTTTGCTGCAGACACAGCTTAACTCAGCGATAACACACTTACCTGAACACTAATCAGTCTATCGCATATGACTCGAGTGAATTCGTTGCGCCAACATCGTACAACGCAGCGCTTATCGCTGAAGTAGTTCGGATGAGTGAGGCACATGCCAGCCGCTATGCGGGACAGGTCACGAAGGTTGAAGATGTAGTGAAACTTCGCTGGCGTTGGTGGCAGTTCCAGTATTATTATCTGTTAGGGTAGAAAAGGGTCAATAGGGATGATTCCCGACAAAAAAATGAACTGTTTAATCCGTCAGTTAGATTATCGAAAAATATTGGATACGTGTTTTTTTGTTTTATTTTTTTTTTGACGTCACTGGCCGGTAAAAATGTACTGCAATATGACGTCACACGAGTTGTCTAAAGACTGTATCATCTTCATGTTTTGTTTACGTGAAAAAATAAAAAATATGTGTCCAATATTTTTTGGAAATCTATCTGACGGACTAATTAGATTTTTTTTTGTCACATACCCTATTGAAGGGGTTGATAAATGGTTCGCTTTTTTCTGGCAGCTTCGAAAACTACTTATCTTTGTCTATCGTGTGGCTATTGCCAACCCGCCCTCGGGCCTAGGACTTGGCTTTACATGCCGTCGAAATTTCTCTTAGGCATACTTGTTTCCTTATGATGTTTTCCTCCACCAAAACAAATTCAAGATACGATTTTGAACTTGGATTGTTATATACTTGAATTGTCGCCTCTATAGTCTACACTAATATTATATAGAGGAAAGATTTGTATTTTTGTGTGTGTGTATGTTTGTAATGAATAAACTTAAAAACTACTGAACTAATTTGAAAAATTGTTTCACCGTTGGGAAGCTACACTATTCCCGGGTGGCAGGGTTTTTATCCCTGTATTTCCACAGGAACAGGAACTACGGGGGTGAAACCGCGTGACGTCCACTAGTAGTTAATAATCATATATATCAGCTCTTATACGTTGTTAAAACCGGACCAAGAGATTAAAGAGTATGGAAAACGAAACGAGATTGTTGTCGTACGTGACATTTTGGTAAACTTATAATCATAGCCAGACTACGCCAACGTTTGGAATAACATATCAATTTAAAGAGAATATCATATCGGGGGCGTAGCTCAGATGGTAGAGCGCTCGCTTAGCATGCGAGAGGTACCGGGATCGATACCCGGCGCCTCCAGACCTGTTCTTTTATGCCGATTATTTTTTAATGAATATTACTACTACTATAAAATGGCACATAGGCTTTGTATCCCGGAAGTACGATCCCGTGGGGAATTACCGAACTCCAGGCGGCGAAGCTACGGGCATAAACTAGTATTTGATAATACCAGCATTCTACCTGCTAATTCCATTTAAGAGTTCCTCAGATGACAGTATATAATTATAAATATATATTAAGTATATAATATAATAATATATATATATATTAAGTATATAACTTAACCAGTTTCGGCACTGCCTGGGCAGTTCATACCAATCTTCTGGCCTATCCCAACACAAGAGAAAAACACCAATATTAGAGAGTAGGGATTCTTCTTCCTAGCATATCGAAGACAAATGATAAATTGACTTGCACTTCCAGTAGCTTCCATCACGGACAGGCAGGACACGACATCAAGTTTCCCATTGTTTGTGGGACAACACCACATTTACACTCCAGGGCAGAGTATATCCACCTGAACAGGTTTTCCTTGCTTCAGCCAAACTGTGTCCGGGAGTAGGGCTCCTTACCTTGTACAAATCCAAGGTCATGTTGACAATCTTATCGACGATTAGCTGTATTTCTTCGGGAAAGATGTCGAAGTGACCTTTCAGGATCGACACGTAGATGTGGCGCAGCGTGTTCTCTGACGGGAACTGCAGGTTGTACACTGAGAACATTGAGATGAAGCGGGGGTCCACCTAGTAAGAGAAAGAGATAGAAGATGATTGTTTGAGGAGGAAAAACATGTACAGCCGAACAAGCTAATAAGTATACAGCCAGCTAACTTTTTTTCACTTTTATGATTATACAGGTAGATTTAGAGACTGATGTAAAACGATGCAGTGTTTGACATCAGCCGCTTACTGCAAAACACTTTATAAAACAAAATTGCAATTAATATTTTCAGTGTTCTAGAATTTAAAAGATGAGAGACCTGTATACTTATTAGCTTGTTCGACTATCGAATATGACAAAAAAATTACATTCCGGTTTCGATGCCACTAAAGTATTCAGCATTGTCAGGGCACAGGGTATAGTTTCACATTTTAACACTCACTGGTTCGTCCAAGTGAGTGTTAAAATGTAAACCTGTACGTGCAATAAGACGATTAAAATTTGAAGATAATTGATTGATGATTTGATTTAATAATGCACCTGTAAATTATATATCTTTCTTCTTTCTTGATTCATTGATCAAATCGAACGTGATGAATTCACTATTTTTTTGTTATAGTATTTTTTTTTTGTTTTTACTATGGCCACTTTGAACGTGCACATCTTGTGACATCGTTGTCACATAATGTGTCATCATCAACATGAATGATGTTACCAAGGTTTTGTAACAATATTCTGATTTAAAAGAGTGTTAGTTTCTTGCCCGTTCTTCTCTAAACAGATCTACGCTTTCTAAAAATTATCTGAAAAATCTACTACACACTATCCAAATGTGTGGGTACTAGCAGTAATAGCTGAGCCAACGCTCTATAAACAAGATATAAAATACCCCTCTAGCCTAGAAAATGTTATCACTCACATCATTTCTTCCACCACCAGCCTTGCCCATGGCAGCCAGGAAACCAACATCCTTAATGTTCTTCCAGTTGAGGTCCTTGCCGCGGTCGTAGAAGCCTTTTCTCTCAAACAGCAGCTTCAGCAGGGCTATGGGTTGTTGGGTGCCGTATCTGTCCACCTGACAAGATGACATGTTCGTTATTGCTTTGTGAATTCATCATCATCATCAGCCTATAATAGTCCCACTGCAGGAATTCAGGCCTCCTCTCTAGGAGAGGGATGGGCTATAATCCACCACGCGGGCCCAGTGCGGGTTGGTAGGTGTCACATGTCTTCGAATTGTGCGCTTTGTGTAATAGGCGCCGGTTACTTATATGAATAGAGTAGGAGAGATACATAAGGACGAACGCTTTACGCTTATTCAGTACACTTTTCCGAACCCCCACATAGATAAATACATAGGTAATTAAAATATCAATAGTTAATGCAAATAGTGATCATGGTGTTTACAACAGCGACGACATAATTGGGAATTCATACGAGTTATGCCATTTACACGATTTCATGGTTGACTAGAGCCAAAAGTTGTTCATTATTATGAGTAATAGGACCCCTTTTTCGGGTTCAAAACCATTCAAATTACATTTAATGTAGACTATGGTTAAGGTTCGATATTTCTTTGAGACGAAATTTATTAATACTGATACTGTTATGCATTACTTTATACTTTATAATTATTTAAAGTCGGTGTCAAAGTTACAATAAGACTTCATGTAACCATATTGTTGTAAAGGGTCCGAAATGAAAAAATATGCTATTTTACGATAAAAAAATAAAAAGGGGATATTTTGAACCATCACCCACGCACAAAAAAAGTAATTTGGAGGCGCCGGGTATCGATCCCGGTACCTCTCACATGCTAAGCGAGCGCTCTACCATCTGAGCTACGCCCCAGATATGTACTGCAACTATAACAAGCTATAATATACTGCACATGTTACATGTGCATCTGGATTGAGGGCCCATTTTTTTAAACCTTGCCAAACGAAATAAGACTCATAGGGAAATTACTTAAAAATAGTTAAAACTTAAAGCATAGGGCCACGAATTTCTTAAACGTGAATTAAAAATGTTATGATTAAATAACTTGGGCCCTCAATCCAGACGCGTGCATAAAGTGGCATAGCCTAAATCTCAGTAAGTCCTATCTTTGGGTTCATAATTTTTATTCAGGAATTTAGTTAAGAATTTCTTAAAGATTTTAAGAAATTCCCAAATCTGTAGAATGTGACATTACAGATTTATGGCGGTATTTCTAGGGCCCTCAGTTCAAATGTGTCTGTACTGAGGAATCTGCAAAACATGGATTTATCTGAAGAAATACATAAATGCGACTTTAACATGTTTTACTTAGATACTTAGGTGAATTAGTTAAAAAGAAATAATGGCAGAAAAGTTAATTGTTACGTAGTAAATGAAAGTCAAATTTTACTAAAACGTCTGAACTGAGAGCCCAACATTTTCGGCTTTATTGACTAGGCTCAACCTCATAGATTAACGCAAATTAGAATAAGATTTTTAACTATTTTTTAATTAAATTTTAACAAATCGTCCGTTCTTCTAAATATCATACTTTAAGAGATAATTCATTTTCTACTTTTTATGAGGGAAAAATTTGCAGGGTGACCATAATGATCATAGTTAGTACCAGCACATTTTGTAAAGCGCAGTCGAAAAGTCGTAATATTTGCAGCTAAACGTATTATATATATGTACCTACAGTTTACAATTTTGTTTTCTTTATTTGTATTACTATTTTTTATAATGTGATGTTAGTCCTTATTGTCCTTAAGGTACTATTATGGGCCTAGTTGCCTAAAGCAAATAAAAAAATAACATTTATTCAGCTTTACCAGTGATTGCATAAAATGAAAGAAGAAAAAAAAAATCTTTTATATGTATATTCACCGATTACTCGAATACCCCTGAACCGATATAGAAAATTCTTTTTTGGTTGAAAAGGAGATATCCCAAGGACCACCCTTGGGATATCTCCTTTTCAACAAAAAAAGAATTTGACCATGATAAGAAAATCAGGATCTGATGATTGCACCCCAGAGAAATCGAGGGCAACCCTCAAATTGTATAGGCACTTATTACGTGTTTAGTGCTTATTCTAAAGTTTTTCAAGTATTCGCACATAGCAGTCATTACTTCATGTTGATGAACGTATAACTCCTCAACGGTTAGGAGTCGGAGGATAATTCTTTAACAAAATATAATGGGAACGTATAAATGGTTGTATTCTTTTAGGTTATCTAGGTGAGCTGATTATGGAAGGTACTCTCCTCAACGATTAGGAGTTGAAAGCAATAATAAGGAAATCTTGAAGGTTAAGGGTTAGGTTTCTAGTTTGAATGTTAAATGAATAGTAAATGTTTGTATAGGATATTACAACTAAAAAAGGACAAAAAAACCGACGACAAAAACATAAAAAAGTAAAAAACACAAAATTGAAGAACACAAAAAGTGAAAAACAAAAATGTAAAAAATAAACTTCAGAAGAAAAATCAGCGTCTGAAGTCGGTGGCAAAAAAATTTAATCAAACAAACAAAATATGATTTTTCTTAAAGAACTTAATTTTTCACTTATTTGTGTTTCTCATTTTTTTATGTTTTTGAAGTCGGTTTTTTTTTGCTAAAAAGTTTTTTAATAACTAAAATACAATTTCCGAAATCACAAAAATCATTAAATAATGCTTAGGTAAATTTAATTGTTTTATTTTAAACTGTCAGATCTTTTCTAGATCAATCTTGAAAATGTACCGGTACTAACTATGATCATTATGGTCACCCTACAAATTTTTCTCTTACATAAAAGAAGAAAATCAATTTTCTCTTAAAGTATGATATTTAGAAGAACGGACGATATGTTAAAATTTAATTAAAAAATAGTTAAAAATCTTATTCTAATTTGCGTTAATCTATGAGGTTGAGCCTAGTCAATAAAGCCGAAAATGTTGGGCTCTCAGTTCAGACGTTTTAGTAAAATTTGACTTTCATTTACTACGTAACAATTAACTTTTCTGTCATTATTTCTTTTTAACTAATTCACCTAAGTATCTAAGTAAAACATGTTAAAGTCGCATTTATGTATTTCTTCAGATAAATCCATGTTTTGCAGATTCCTCAGTACAGACACATTTGAACTGAGGGCCCTAGAAATACCGCCATAAATCTGTAATGTCACATTCTACAGATTTGGGAATTTCTTAAAATCTTTAAAAAATTCTTAACTAAATTCCTGAATAAAAATTATGAACCCAAAGATAGGACTTACTGAGATTTAGGCTATGCCACTTTATGCACGCATCTGGATTGAGGGCCCAAGTTATTTAATCATAACATTTTTAATTCACGTTTAAGAAATTCGTGGCCCTATGCTTTAAGTTTTAACTATTTTTAAGTAATTTCCCTATGAGTCTTATTTTGTTTGGCAAGGTTTAAAAAAATGGGCCCTCAATCCAGATGCACATCATGTTACGTACTTACTACACTTACTTGACGAAATGACCTTTACATTGATTTGTGCACTACGAAAGGTATAACTAGTCCAATAAAGGCACTCTCATTTGATGACGAAATCACCTTCACAATCAAACGCAGTGTGCGTTTTGCTATGTCAGCAGTTACAACCTTCTTAGTCAGCTAGTAGGCATAGTTGTACGCAATTACCTATGGTACGGAACCAGACAATACGGTAGACGTAAAGGCGGTTTTTTATGAATAATATTTTCATTCTTACTGATACCTTCTAGCCAACTTGGATATGGAGAATGAGGCCACAAAAAAGACGGATGGATTGTGTGAAGAATCTTATGAAAGAAAAAGGAGTAAATGATGCCGTGACGTCTGACAGGGGATAATGGAAGAAGAAAACGTGTTGCGTCGACCCCGGGTAGAATGGGACAAGGGCAGGAAGATGATGATCGTGCTAAGCAGTAAGCTATAATATCAGATGGTAATGGGACAGCACAGCAGTCTCACAATATCCTCCCGACCGAATTCAGCCCTGAACAGCCAAGACGAAAAGCCAAGTTAATAAACGAGATATTAAAAAAATTTATATATATGTATATATAATAATTAAAAAATAATAAAAAATAATTTCAATTTAAATTATTTCTTTCTTTCTTTTTCTTTATATTACAGCGCAGCGCAGTAATGCGCCACTACAGATGCACTCTCTATTCCTTTTGTTATTTTTTTTAATGTGGTAGTTCCACACCGTGGGCGTGGGGTGTTTCATATAAAGCTGTTTCCTTTAATCTAACAATCTGAAGGGAACGCACTCAAAAGTAATCGAGAGCAGGGCCATTGGTTTACCATTAACTAATCTCCGGGATGCTGCTGAAAAACCATATTAGAAAAATCATATTAAAAAAACCCAATACCCGAACTGAGACTCGAATCCAGTACCAATAGTCCGCAGCCTACATAAGAGTCGACCAAAATCCGTACTGGATGCAATATTTATTGACCAGTTCTTTCGCAAGTACATTTGAGAGTTGCTTACAAATCAATGTAAAGGTCATTTCGTCACTCTAAGTGAGTGTAGTAACTACGTAACTGTGCAGTGCATAGCTTGTTATAGTTGCTGTACATATCGGGGGCGTAGCTCAGATGGTAGAGCGCTCGCTTAGCATGCGAGAGGTACCGGGATCGATACCCGGCGCCTCCAAATCAATATTTTTGTGAGATTTTCACAATTTTGAGGATTCAACATGCACATTTCCATTTTATTGTGGTACAAAATGCACTAGTTGAACTACCTACTCGTTTCTTTTTATAAAAATATTATATACCTGATTTTCATGGCTAGTGATACATTGAGTCGTATATTTTCGTTATTATTGCGTCCGTTTTTTTTTGGCGGGTGGAAAATCATCAAATAACCCCTCCCGCTCTTGGACAGAGCGAAAGGGAGTGTCAGACTTCTACTGACTAAAAACCACCCATGTTTCTTCTTAGCCCTTTATGTCGAGGCCACGGTATCTCTTGCGAACAACCCGCAGCCCTTTTTTTTTTTTTTGGGGGTTGGGAAATCATCAAATAACCACTCCCGCTTTTGGGCAGAGCGAAAGGGAGTGTCAGACTTCTACTGACTAAAAACCACCCATGTTCCTTCTTAGCCCTTCATGTCGAGGCCGCGGTATCTGCGAACACCCCGCAGCCTCGACGGGCGTCGGCCCTTGCGGGCCCCTTCCATGTTGCTGACATCTCTTTGAGGCGCGCGTGGAACACGAACGCGCCGTTGACACGGCCTGTCGTCGTCATGAGACGGACGGACGGCGAGCTTACCCATCACTCACCGTCCACAGGCCCGCGTCTACGGTGGCCGGAAGCCATCACGTGGCCCCCGACGCCCGGAGCGCCTCCCGCGGCGGCTGGGACGAGAGGTTCTCTCCCTCTCACGTTCCACCACCTCCTTCGCTAGCATACAACCCGCAGCCCTGACGGGGTTATTATCGTGTCCTTAAGTCGTCTTTTCCATGAAATACTCAATACCCAGGCGAGAAATTAAATATTTTACACATCGAGCTTCAGGAGGAGGATAGTCACGTTATTGTCATAAATGACTGTGGTAGCTACTACAAAGTCAATGTGGATAGGTTTTTACCAAACCATTGCATGTAATTTAGTTTACTTTGGGCTAGTTTGCGCTACAAATTTTCAATGACGAAACCAAGATAAAGAAGACAAAAATAAAGTAAATCTATGATATATGATATGATATTTCTATCATAAATTCCTCACAAAAATACTGATCATGAATTAATTCTTTTTCTTAGCGTGTCGATGACAATTCAAATTGAGTCAAACCATTTGGCACTTTCGTCCACCACTTCCGGTGATAAATTAATTATTAACAGAAGGAGTGAATGATAGCGTGACGGTTGACTGGAAGAAAAAACAAACCAACTTCGTCTAAAATGGGACAAGGGCAGGAACCTGATTTTTATAGCTTATATGTACTTACAATGGGCTCGTGGCTTAATAAGAACTGCCACTTGGGTCGATTTTTAGGTAAAGCTGTGCTTTAACTATCATTTATACTGAAAACGGGATATTTTCCATGTTTACGTATTGTTTCGAGTTTAAATAATAGTGCTAGTGACCATGTCAGTTTAAAATCTTATAAAGCTGTGCTTGCCTAGGTCGGTCTGTGGATGGGTGACCGCCCGACATACCGAGTTTCCTCCGTGCCTCGGAAAGCACGTTAAGCTGTTGGTCCCGGCTGCAATATATAGATCTTTGGCAGTCGTTACAGGTAGTCAGTGACCTGAAATTCTGACAACCAGTCTTACCAAAGAGTATCGTATTACCTAGTATTAACTGGGTTGTGGAGGTCAGATAGGCAGTCGCTCCATGTAAAATATTGGTATTCAGCTGCATCCGGTTAGACTGGAAGCCGACCCCAACATAGTTGGGAAAAGGCTAGGCAGATGATGTACTTACAATGGGCATGTTCATATCATCAATGAACACAAGCATCTTCTTGCCCACCGGTGGACCGAAGGTATCCTTAGTTCTCTTCTCTACAACAGATTCCAAGTTACGCTGGACGTCCATCGATGATGTTCGCGAGGAGAAGTTCATTTGTTGGATTATCTGTGAATTGTAAAAATTATTAATAACAGGGTCGTAGCTATCGCCGTATCTGACGTATTAATGATGCGGGGCCCCCGGGACTTAGGGGCCCCGAACGCAAAATTTCGTAAAATGTTATCCACAATCCCACTTCAACTTTTCGGCCGTATATGCCGCGAAAAAATAATCATAAAAATGTAAAGAAGATTCACTTCAAAAACTACAAAAGTTAAAAAGGATTCATCTTGACCCTTCATTTGGACCCCTCAAGAAATTAAGATACAGGATCCATCTAAGGCACGCTACGCAACTGATTAATAATAAAAACATATTCTCTTTGACGAGAAACGAAACTATACCAACGACCATCAGCCAAGTACGCAGGAGATATTTTAGTGCACAAGTGTCTAGATTTAACAAACGTATATTCCTTTTTTTTACCATAGTAACGCTGGATGGACTGTGACACCTCTTTTTTTACCATATCATTTTTAACACAGTCACTGTGTTAAAAATGATATGGAAAAAAAGAGGTGTCTCATGAGATGACGAGAAACAGAGAAGTATGGAAGAGGAAGACATGCTGCGCCGACCCCAAATGAATTGGGATAAGGGCAAGAGAATGATGATGATGATATTCCTTTTTTTATTGATAAATAGTGCTGATGGATGAGGTGTAAGCAGGAACAAGTGTGCCCAGAAGATGGCTGTTCACTCTTTCTTCATTTACTTTCATAGACCGATGGGACGGTAATTCGATACGACCGCGCAGTAATCGACGAAGAAATCAAAGGGACAACGGTTTGACGTGTTGTCCGTGCTGCAGCTGAGAAAGGACCATGGGCATTTTTCTAAGAAAGTAAGGGGCGTAAGACCATCAGAATTGAATAATTTATTAAATCATCATCATTTTCTTGTCGTTATCCCAATTAAATTGGGGTTGGGGGCAGCATGTCTTTTTCTTCCATACTTTTCTATTATTCGTTATTTCAGGTGGTAAATAAATAACAATAAATAAATATTACCAGACACCTCGAGGATTGAAGTTTGGGTCGTAAACTGTCGTTGGAACGTAAGTTGAACAGGTAGTCCTTAACCGACTTTTCTGATTTAGAGGCTTACTTAACGGCAATAACTACAACTGCACTTGACCTGGTCGATATTGGCCAAACCATAGAAGATAGTTCTTCAGCAGCTATTATATTGGGAGGTCTAACGTCTCGCTACGAGCCCTTGATAATGGCGCTTGAGAATGGGAGGGTTGAAGTCAGAACAGTATGGTCGTACACAAAAAAAAATATATACGCGTCGAATTGAGAACCTCGTCCTTTTATTTCATCTATTAAATAATTGGACATAACTTTGATAGTGTATAAATGTACTACAAGAACACTCGAAAATATTGGTCGCCTGAGCATTATTATAATAGAGGTTTAAAAAAGCCAGTCACTCAGACAGCGACAGTACTCCACGCTCTCGGCCATGGCTTAAAAAACCTTGGGTACTGGGTAGTGAACGATCATCGAGGGCTGATATAATACATTGCGCTGCGTTTATCGCCCGTCTCACGCTCAGAGTACTGCGCCACATCTCATCATCGTGACTGGTGAGGACTCACAAAGTGTTACAGTCTCGTGAAGAGCTTACTATAGAAATGATCCTATGAAGTAAGGTCTTGTTCGATTTAGGCGAACCGAGGGGTGTCATTCTGCCGCGGAGAATCTTAACACCGCGATGTAGGAATGCGCGTCATCGGTACAACGCCATCTAGTAGCCCGGGTAGGAAGCTAATTTTCGGAGTCCGTGGGGCGAGTTACTCGTATGATAACCGCAGCTCTAGAAACGGGTCGGACGGAAGCCATACATTCATTGTAGAGGGCGTCGTAGTCGGCACCTTTATTGCTGATCGTCTCCTACTACGTCTTCCCCGGTTCTTGGTAGTGTTTGCTTTCCCCGCAAGGGGGCATGCAGTCTAGGATATAGCCCATGGACTCTTCCCCGAGGTGGCACCTGTGTCCGTGACTACGAACACCTCTCATTGGGGTGGCCAACATGGGCCGTGGACTGCGGCAGGTGCATGGGCTCACGTCACCTGCCTTTGTGTAGGCGTCGCGGTGCCATGCGAATGTCGCAGCTTACTTCACGCCACCCCGGCGGACTGCCGCCGCTAGGTGAGTCGCGCGTGTGCGTTCGCGCAGCGGAATGTTGTTGAATTTAAAGATATTAATTATGCAGATATTTAGTGTATGACGTCGTATAATTGTGTATGGTAAAAAAAAAATTGTGTACGCAGCCATTGTGGAGAAATTCACCAAAAACTGATTCCGCTGGGCGAACGTTGTCCTGGCGGAACTTATTTTAATCCATAGACTTTAGAAGAAAAGAGGTGTGTCCAAAAATTAGTGTGTATTTGTGTGTAATTGTGTATGTATGAATAAAATGAGTGCATGCATAAACTTCGGAGAAATTCAAGTTTCCGCTACGCGAACGTTTGGCCATTAGCTAGTTTTCATATAAAGCGCTTACATAGAGAGCTGTAGATTTTTACATACGTTGTTTTGAATTTGTTTATATTTGTTTAAAAAACAGATTTAGAAAAAATCGTAGGGCTTAAAAGATAAAAATATAAACGTAAAATACACTTAATAGGTCTTAGTTCTTAAAGTATGCACTTTGGGGTCTAGATTTTCACGTTTATACAAACCTTGTAAGTATCTGAAACATGTTGCCAAGTATCAATGATGTTCCGTTAGTAATTAAAGAGTTAAAGGACAATTTTACCATGAATAGATCACTGTTTACAAAACAGTCAAATATCACGACGTTCTAAAGGAATTGCATGGTAAAATGTATGCCAAAAATTAGTTTATTCATTCAACTATTCACATGCAAAATTTCATGTCATTAAATTTAGTAATTAAAGAAATCAATTAAAATACTGACGAAGCATCGAAAACCTACATAACCCGACCAAGTTCGGATAGCTACAAAAAAGCGGCCCAGCCATATATCTAAGAGACGTTCTTAACCTTCCAATATAGTATTTACTAATATGGTACAGTTC
Source organism: Diarsia brunnea (assembly GCA_949774965.1). Classification (NCBI taxonomy): domain Eukaryota; kingdom Metazoa; phylum Arthropoda; class Insecta; order Lepidoptera; family Noctuidae; genus Diarsia; species Diarsia brunnea. The sequence continues at coordinate 6,158,017 of OX459015.1, read as the reverse complement.
CGTACACAAGCGTTAGGAAAAAATAAAACAATTGCATTTCTTGAATTAAAAATATTTTTTTAATAATAACCCAACTATCTACGATAAAAACAAATCTTCAATTAACAAGTACTTTTCTATTTAAATATCCGTGTACAAAAATTTTTTTTATTAAGTACATACTTAATTATGTTTCATTACACACTTAAATAAGTAATTATAATAACGTTAACAAACGCTTGCAACGACAGCAATAAACTTAAATGTGTTTTAACTAACATAGGTTTAATAAACGATTATGAATATAAGGGTAAGTAAAATATTTAGAGCTTCAATAATAAAATCACAGATTAACAATCTCAGATCACATAACTAGACTATTCAGTTGTTTAGGTTTGAGAGTCTGCCTAATATAAAAATAAATCAACATTTAAAAAGTACTTATAAAATAAAAAAGGTATTTACAACTCAATACCAATTATTAAATGAGTAGCAAATACAGAAAAAGACCTCAACATTTCTAAGTATAATGTACCTACACTAACTTAAAAAAAAATCACAGATTAACAATCACAGATCACATAACTAGACTATTCAGTTGTTTAGATTTGATCAACATTAAGAAAGTGCTTATAAACTAAAACATTGGTATAAAAAAGGTATTTTCAAGAAAATATTCTTAAATGAGTAGCAAATACAGTAAATAACCTCAACATTTCTAAGTATAATGTACACTAGCTTAAAAAAAAATCACAGATTAACAATCACAGATCACATAACTAGACTATTCAGTTGTTTAGATTTGATCAACATTAAGAAAGTGCTTATAAACTAAAACATTGGTATAAAAAAGGTATTTTCAAGAAAATATTCTTAAATGAGTAGCAAATACAGTAAATAACCTCAACATTTCTAAGTATAATGTACACTAGCTTAAAAAAAAATCACAGATTAACAATCACAGATCACATAACTAGACTATTCAGTTGTATAAATTATTGCATGAGGCATTATGTTTTTGGAACTATTTTGAATTTTGCTACATAAATCGTCGTAACACTGAAATGATTTATTAGTGTACGGGGGTCTCGAACAATGCGCCTTGTAATGACCAATACCTGGCATTTGTAAAGGTGGAACATATTCAATAATAGCCAATATTAAAAATAGCTTATTATTTATTTCAATATTACGAGGTATGTCCTCTAGATTTATGTACAAATTATGTAGTTCAAAGATAATTAAATCATTTAAATCATATTTAAAATCGACAGTGCCTATTCCACAAAAATTACAAATAGGAGGATTGTCACTCCTCATACCAGATTCTACAGACTCTTGCAATTTGGCAATGCCTTTACACTTAATGATATCAATGTTTAAAGGTAGGTATTTACATTTAAAATTGCTGTCATTTATGGAAACAAGGCATTCTTTATTTGAACAACATTTCTTTCTGTTTCCAGAAAAGTATGGCAAACAGATGTCTTCAATTATTTTTGTGACATTGCATGCACAATCTATAATTTGGCACTGTCTTGCATCAAGTGTATTGTCATTAACATTAAACAATGGATTTAGTAAAATTTCTCGTTTTGCGTATAACGTTTTGCAATAATTCTTTTTCGTATTAGATAATAGGATAAAAAAACGAGTGAATGAATCTTTGCTAATCAAGGAATCTATAAAATTACGGAAAGAGATACGGTCAGTATATGCGACTGCGAAAGCTTGAGCCACTGCGTCAAATGCACAGGTATTAGTCACTACATTTTTGATGTCTTTCGATATTGATACGTTACCATTTTGTAAGATGTAAAGAGGCTTCGACGAGATAGTTTTTGTGTTGGGAATAACTAGACCTCTCCAGTTTTCTATTTCAACAGGATTGTCTTGAAAAATAGATTGCTCCTCGAAATCACCTATAATTTTCGTCTGTTTAACTTGATTTAAAATCATATGTTCATTCTTATTCTTAATTATCTTAGTAGCAGTTTCAGAATATTTAGCTTTATTTAATTTGATCATTCCATTAATGTAAGTGTAATGTTGTATTAAAAATTCGTCTAAACGTATTCGCTCCTGCTTTGTATTGAAATATATGGTCTTTATATCTTTGAAATGATTTTCAACATTTGAGCTACTCCCAACATTTCTAACATTACGAAAATACTTATCCATAACGCCACTCCACATTGGCAACTTTCTCAATAGTCTTTTTAATGTATCATTTATTTCTGGTAGATAATATTCGTTTTTATGTTTGTTCGGGTCAATTAACATTAAATACAATTTTTCGGTTTCTAGAATATTGTCGTAATATTGAATGAGTGGGTTTGTACCTGCATTGTTGGTGTCATTCTTTTCATCGGCTAATACAGAACATAATGCCTCATCATCGTTACAGTTATCTAAATCTTGGATGTCAACCTTATACTCGCTTATATTCGCTAAACACGCTACAGCTTGATCATATTTCTTGCATGAATGCCCATCTAAATCTAGGGTTACATATTCATGTAAAGATACAGTAACGATATCTTTGATTACTGATTTGACTTCGTCATAGGACTTAAGCAAGTGAATTTTTTTTATACAATTTATATAGAAGTATTTACATTTTTCTGTCGCTTTATCGAAACAGCTTTGTTTGTATAATTTTTTGAAAAAATGAGACTTATCCAATCTAATGTAACATGCTGGTATAGAATTATGTTCACCTTCTAATATCGAAAAGCACTGCGCTAAATATTTGTTTGTGTCGGTGTTTAAAAAACTGCGACATATTGCTCCTAATAGGGCAGACGAATCATCACTGATAATTTCATTCGGCGTATTACGCGCCCATGTGCTTAACCACGTGGCTATGGTTTCAGTAGTATGGGACTGGGACGCCATATAACATAAAGGTATACTTGTGTTTGCAGTGTATGCCACAACGGCATACAAAAAGGTATGTTTGGGTTCTTTAGTTCTTAAATTATCGTTAACATTTGGCGGTGCAATTACTTGAAAAATCGAACCGGTTGCATCGATGGATAAAACGATGTGTGTATTTTTTAATACTTCATCATAATATTTACCTTGTTCTTGGGTCCAAAAATATAAAAAAAACGGGACTAAACTAAATTTTTGAACAAAAGAATCAAAAGGTGGACTTTGTGACATAGCATAAATGGAGAGAATTGTATTCTTATCGAATTGGAGTGCCCTTTTAACTTCGTGTCGTATACGCCTCAAAGTACTTAATTTCGGAAATGTTGGAGGTTCACATGGATCATTTATGCCTATAATTTTGTCTGCCATCTTGGCTCTAACTGCTAATGCCTTATTATGTTTTAACATTACTGCTAATTTTTGTTTTCTTACAGAATTAAGTTTATTCTTTATAGTCGAATCATGGACAAAATCTTTTTTATATCGGCTTAGCAAACAAGTAACATCTATGAAATTACTAGTTATTGGATCAATAGTGACTAAAATATTTGCTCCACATTGGGTACATTTGCCATCACATTTGATATTATTTAGCTTTAAATTTGAAGGAACGTAATTGCTTTTAAATGAAAAAGTGCATTGAATATCCGTTTTTGCCCATATGTGGTCTTGTAGCTCATTCGTCCAATTATTTTTTAACAACTTGTGATTTGTTGGTTCTATATTTCTGTACTCATAATAATCCATTAGAAATTTTACTTGAACTTCATCAGATTCGTATGTAATATCAACATTGTTTTCATCAGAATCATCAAAATAATGTTTACTGGTGGGTATGTTTTCACAGTGGTCAAAAAAATAATTATAATGGCGTTTAATTGACAATTGTATGGCAGGTTTCTTCATGTGGTAATTAAATAATTCAGCTAACTGCTTTTGTATACTGTCATACACTTCATGGCTAACAGGAGGAACAGATTTAACAAACGTGTCTTTATGTATTCGTACTACTACTTTCATATTATTTAACGGTATAGTACTTTTTCTGCCGGCCATTTTAAATTTTTCCTCCCGTCGGCGTCGGTAGCGCCGCGCGATGCGTTGGATCAATTGGTTTGGTTTGTAGAATTAGGTCGTTGAGGTGTTCGCTTCTAGTGAGATTAAGACGCCATTATAATCTGAAACATTAATAAAAAGTATACATTTACATAGGTACATGGATTACTACATAAAGATAATGAAAAATTGAGATACTTTATTAGTTGCTTTCCTTTTAAGGGGAGTATGTCTTAGTGATATAGAATCATATGCATAATTAATTATTGAAAAACAGCCGTTATTGCCATCTCTACACATAACCCCACAAAAAGAAAGTCAATAATAAACATCTGCCTTATACGTATATGTATTTTGCATATTGGTAATAAATATAAGGTGATTATTCAATAACAATATTTATTTTCAACATTTCGTTACAATCTAGTCGGTCGTTTAGTTAATTCAGTAGTTATTCTGTAATTTTCTATTCAGTAGTTTGTCTTTAACCAGGAAAAACATCTACTTGGTTACGATTTTATTATAATATATTACTACTATTACTATTATACTTTAAGGTACACACACCAAAATAATACATAAATTTTACAATAAAAAAATATAATGTACAAAGGCGAGCTTAACTCATTAATGAGTTCTCTGACAGCAAACCTAGAGCGAAAGAGAGATAGTTCTTAACAGGACAGAAAACAAGTGTACATAGTAAGAAAGGGGGGAAAAAAAAGATAAACTACTCTAATTATAATATTATAGGTACCTACATAAAATAAACTACAGATAGAAACTAAACAAATAACAAATACATAAACATAATATATACTCAAATGATACATACTTATAAATATATACTTAAACTACAGTTTATATTGACAAAAAATGTTCCAAAACTACCAACGAAGGGCTATCGCGTAACGAATGAGTGAGTTCCACAGACGCACAGCACGAACAGTGAAAAAGCCATTATAATATGTCTAGTATAATTTATTATTATGAATTTAAATTCTAAATAGAATTAGATCAATCTGTAGATATTAACTTGGGTTTATGGTGTCTGTCCAATGTTAACGTAACACAATTATTATAATTTATATGCCTCATAAACTACGTAAATGAATAAGTGTATAGTTATTAATTTATTATAAAATCTTACCTTATATCTGTGATCAGCTTCTCACTATCACAGACTCAATATTCCTACTACATAATTACCTATGTTAAGCTTCACTGTTACACTATAACATTAATAACACACTTTGTCAATATTATTATTATCGAGAATTGGCGATGCATAGCAAAACAACAGCGCATACGCACATTGTCCTTGACTGCACATTTGTTTGTGACTGGGGATAAAAAACAAAATCAGGTTCAAGTTCAACAGCAAAAACGAATACGCGCGGGCCGCGGCCAATGAAAACATATTATTGCCCTCTCTTTTCTTCAAGGATGGAAGTACCGTTTCAAGCGGGAAGCCGCGCGCGTCCTGTTCGACTAGCAGTTTGTGGAATATTCCACAGACGTTAAATTACGTGCGTTCACAAGAATATAATTAAATCAAAATATTAACTTTAAAAAAATGTGAATACCTATCGGAACTCCGGAATTATTCCAGTCAATTCTGGAGCTGAAAAATCAGAACAATTGAACAAAAATTTGGTGTACAAAAATAAATGACCTTTAAATTATATCGAAACAACAATTGTGTTATCACCTATACCAATTCAATACCGGTATTATACGGTAAATTTTGGGATGTTACCTAAATATATTGCATGGACGCTTTTTTGTAGCTATCCGAACTTGGTCGGGTTATGTAGGTTTTCGATGCTTCGTCAGTATTTTAATTGATTTCTTTAATTACTAAATTTAATGACATGAAATTTTGCATGTGAATAGTTGAATGAATAAACTAATTTTTGGCATACATTTTACCATGCAATTCCTTTAGAACGTCGTGATATTTGACTGTTTTGTAAACAGTGATCTATTCATGGTAAAATTGTCCTTTAACTCTTTAATTACTAACGGAACATCATTGATACTTGGCAACATGTTTCAGATACTTACAAGGTTTGTATAAACGTGAAAATCTAGACCCCAAAGTGCATACTTTAAGAACTAAGACCTATTAAGTGTATTTTACGTTTATATTTTTATCTTTTAAGCCCTACGATTTTTTCTAAATCTGTTTTTTAAACAAATATAAACAAATTCAAAACAACGTATGTAAAAATCTACAGCTCTCTATGTAAGCGCTTTATATGAAAACTAGCTAATGGCCAAACGTTCGCGTAGCGGAAACTTGAATTTCTCCGAAGTTTATGCATGCACTCATTTTATTCATACATACACAATTACACACAAATACACACTAATTTTTGGACACACCTCTTTTCTTCTAAAGTCTATGGATTAAAATAAGTTCCGCCAGGACAACGTTCGCCCAACGGAATCAGTTTTTGGTGAATTTCTCCACAATGGCTGCGTACACAATTTTTTTTTTACCATACACAATTATACGACGTCATACACTAAATATCTGCATAATTAATATCTTTAAATTCAACAACATTCCGCTGCGCGAACGCACACGAGTCGCGCGGTTATTCGGAGGAGACCCGGCGGGCGGCTCCCAGCACAGGAGGTGGCTCAAATGCTCCCCACCGCAAGGAGTATGGGCCCCGCCCGCGGTCGCTTTCAGATCTAGCCGAGCACGTCGCGGGGGCCGTAACCTTCCCCGGGTAACGGGGGGTTTCAGTTCATTTGCACACATCTCGATGATGTACACCTTATCAGTCTAATTTTAATTTAATTTAAATTTGTATGTTTATATAAGTTTGCAGATTGGCTATTGTATTGTATATTAAAAAATACATTTCATTTGACTGCGGCTCTGAGACTACTAAGTTTACTTTAGAATAAGAAGTAGAGTTATGTGCCAAAAAATAAAACCATTGAAATTGGGACTTAACAAAATTCGATTCAAGTGAAGGGAAGTATTTAAAATAAATGTTAATATCACGCGAACTAATGTTGCGGGCAACAGCTAGTTTCAGAAAAGATCTAAGCACACAAACGGCGGGAGTGACTTTTCAGGTAGCCTTAGTTCTGGCCTCCCGCGACTTTGGTACTTTTTGCGGTACTATGAGCTATGATTTGAGACATATTGAAAATCTGTTTGACTTATGCCCATTTTGATTAAGAAAACCTAATACAACTTTAACTCACCCGGAAATCAAACCCAGGAAGCCACGCTCAGCAGTAACTCTTGCCAAAACGAAGGTGACAGCGACTAACGGAATTGAATTTAGCCCCCAATCATACTTCGTCGACTCTGCTTACACTTGTTTCTTATGTGAACGTGCAGTATTAAATACAAGAAAACACAAAAAGTGTAATTTGGAGGCGCCGGGTATCGATCCCGGTACCTCTCGCATGCTAAGCGAGCGCTCTACCATCTGAGCTACGCCCCCGATATGAAACAACATTAAATAGCCGTTCACGTTCACAAGCGATTTCGTTCTTATTATAGGACTAGTTTAATTTAGTTATAAATAGCTGAGCGTGCTTTCGTAACATAGCAAACTAGCTTTAACTCGCGGTTTCGCCCGCGTGGATGTCGAAAAATATTTCAACAAACTTTCATCCTCTATTTAACTTAAACCTTTAACCCTTTTTTTTTTTTTGGGTGGGTGGAAAATCATCAAATAACCCCTCCCGCTCTTGGGCAGAGCGAAAGGGAGTGTCAGACTTCTACTGACTAAAAACCACCCATGTTCCTTCTTTGCCCTTCATGTCGAGGCCGCGGTATCTCTTGCGAACAACCCGCAGCCCCGACGGGAAACCTTTAACCCTTAGGGGAAGAATTGATGACGAAAAATGTTATATACTTAAACCATTCTCAAAAACCACTCTATCCATTGGTCAAAACAGTATGATAATCGGTGCAGTGGTTTTTGAGTTTATCGCGAACAGACAGACAGACGCGGCGGAGGACTTTGTTTTATTATAAATATGTTGTAGTGATAGTGATTACACCGTCACGCCTGCAATCCTTAAAGGGTTTTACAGAGGTGTATTATAGTAGTACACCCATGTTTTGCCAGTTATGTTTACGTTTCATAATATCCTTAAGTGAAGAAATATATTTTTTAAGCACATCATCATCTTCCAGCCCTTTTTTTTTTTGGTGGTTGGGTAATCATCAAATAACCCCTCCCGCTCTGGGCAAAGCGGAAGGGAGTGTCAGACTTCTACTGACTAAAAATAACTCATGTTCTTTCTTAGCCCTTTTCCTTCATATCATTCCTCGCATAATCCATCCATCTTTTCTAAGGTCTTCCGAAAATAAAGAATATAATTATAAGAAAATATCTGCTAGCTATGTTGTTAGTTGTAAGTATTTATCAGAAAGTGGTACAACAGCTGTGTTCATACAGTTTATGCAGAAATGTTTCTAGTTCTTTTACGCAACATAAATATTTCATTAGTTTTCATTGCATGCATATTAAACGTTAGCATTCTGAAATTAATTCTGATGGCGAAATATTGTTTGCACGTTTATTTGCATTTTTGTATGTTTTGCTCTTGTCTAACAGTTTTTTCCATGATGATAAAGAAAAAACAAAAGCAAAAAGCCAACGTCACGCGGTGTTCCCAGGCGGTCACCCATCCAAGTACTGACCGCGCCCGATGTTGCTTAACTTCGGTGATCGGACGAGAACCGGTGTATTCAACGTAGTATGGACGTTGGCGAATATTTACTTCGAAATTGCAATAACTATCTGATCTGTTTCGCTGGTTTTAGCCGAAAACTATTTGACAAAAAATATGTGTTTTAATGTTTTACGGCAATAGAAAAATGTGGTAAGAAAGGATTGTCCATAAATGTATTTCTAATTTATTATGTTTAAAAACATTACTCATTTCATTTTTCATTTTTTCATGTCTCTTGTTTTTTTTTTTTTGTTAATCTTTTATTATTGATTTCATGTCCTGTGTGAGACCAATAAATACTTTTTCTTTCTTTCTTTCTTTCTCATTTTTAACCGACTTCCCAAAAGGAGGAGGTTCCCAATTCGATCGGTATGTTTTTTTTTAGTGAACTTCCGGAATAACCCTATTTTTTCCATTGATGATTCTTGTGAAAAAGCAAAAGCCAATGTCACGCGGTGTTCCCAGGCGGTCACCCATCCAAGTACTGACCGCGCCCGATGTTGCTTAACTTCGGTGATCGGACGAGAACCGGTGTTTTCAACGTAGTATGGACGTTGGCGAAAGCAATGACGAAATTGGTGATAATAATCAAAGTGCACTCTTGTTGATCTTGTACTATAGTAGTGGGTTCATTAAACAAGAGTGCTGAGTTCCTGGATCAATCAACTTATTAGGCAGTTATTGGGTTTTTGGGTAATGAAATTCTCAATAGTAACTGTTGTTTGAAATTGTGTTCAGCTATTGGCGACATACTGTATGTAATATAACATCACGTCGGCGTCGGTAATCCCCGAATCCCATTAATTATTACACACGCATTTCGCGAGTTATGTTTCCGTCAATAACACTTTGCTCGACCTGGGAAAAGGGTAGTTAACAAAAAAAAACTAATTAGTCCGTCGGATAGATTACCAAAAAATATTAGACACGTATTTTTTCATTTTTCACGTAAACAAACAATGAAGACGATACAGTGCTTTGAAAACTCGTGTGACGTCATATTCTCAGACTTAAGTATGACATTTTTTACCGGTGAGTGACGTCACAAACCCCTACTCAGTTCTTTGATGCGTTTTTTCTTCGTCATTTTTTATTGATTTGATAAAACAAAAAATACGTACTTATCCAATATTTTTTGATAATCTAACGGACGGACTAATTAGAATCATATTTTTTTAGTCAGAAACATCCCTATTGAACCCAGGACTTCATTCACAATAGTCCCGCTTGCGACCACTAAACTAGAGGCATTTTCTTAATATATAGGTTTAGTTACCCTTTCAGGGCATACAGGTTTGATAATCTTTATGTCGTTAGAATATTACTGGCTGACTCACATCAGCTTCGCTCGTTGACGAATTTTCAACCAATATTTCACTCGCTTAGGGGCTGAATTTTCCTAAATCCTAAATTTTAAGGGATACCTATTATATTAGCGATCTGTATGTCAAATTTTAGCCGGATCCGTCCATTTTTTTATTGGGACTAGCCCGCCACACTATTCCCAAACCACTGTAACTCCCTTATGCCAATATTAACTATTAATTATTTCATTATTTCATCATTATTATTTCATTATTAATTAATTATTTCTATTGGTCGCCACTGTTAAACGCCACAGAGAAACTGTCTTGGATCCCGTAACGAAATTAATCAGAAAAGAATAGCGAAGGAGTAGGAAAAACATAACTTCCTATCCGTCCAGTGGTTTAAGCTGTAAGTTGTCAGGACAAACGATTTAATAAGTGTGTATAAACCATTGACTTATATATTACTGCGTAAGGACTGGGCGGACGGCATGTTAAAATGACGCCTCGAACGTGGTCCCAAAACGGTCTTTCCTAAGCCGAAGTGAACTAGTCCACCATCGACTCTCTTCGGGTGCTGTCGTAAATTTGATAAATTTTAAATTTGAAAGCTTTATTTGTGTTCTTTATACCTCGAAAATACCACGCCGCTTATACAAGGTTACGTTAACGAGCAGACTACACCGATTCTTTGTATGGCGAACGCGTCGAGCAAATGTTCGGACGACCGTTTCTTTAGTTTTTATATCAATGGTATAAACACAAAGTACTTACATATCTTTCTGGTGGCAACCCTCGTAGGTAGTTAGTGATGATAGCAGTTTTTGATGTACCCGTTTCACCAACCAGTAGTACGGGCCGTTCGACCTGTTGATAAAGTTAACATGTACATAATTAAATATGGCCAGATATGTGTATAATCACTGGCACCATAATATTACGGTAAATGTTAGTAAATCTTATCGATTCAATACGTTTACCGTTAAATTTGTTTAATGATAAGTGCTGCCAGGGGGCTAATAAATGAAAAATAATATGTGCTTTTTACAACTGTTGTGATTTCTTTGATTTGATTACAAAAATGATTGATTTTATTTAAGAATCATATTCATAATATTTACTGTAGCAACACTGTCAGATTAGGAATTATTTTTGTAACAATTTTTAAACCTAATTTTTATTTGTATTTTCTATTCGCACACAGAATATATTTGTACTTTGACAACACTTATATCATAATAAAATAACGGTTATGACATAATCGTTATTTCTCGGTGAGCTGAATGTCACTTGAAATTGTAAGCTGTAATTGAGAGTCAGACGTTGTACGATCGTCAAACAGAGCAGTTGAGCGAATAAAAAGTATAAGGACCAAGCAAAAGGTGTTAAAAAAAAAAAAAAAAAAAAAAATAAAACAAAAATATTTCACCGACTACCTTCATAGGAAAAACGCATGAGTATGTATAATTTTTCCTATCCTGCCCATCCTACACAACCACTTGCACCTTTCAAAATATACTCGAAGCAAATGCTGAACAGCTTTTAGCGGTGCATATGGCTACATACTGACATAACACAATTGGAGTTCATCGACACTTAAAGAAGAATACTCACGCTCTCCATAATCTTGATAAGCCAGGTAAGTCGGAGTGTATCCACAGTGGGTACCAGTATAGACGGGAACTTCATCTCACGGTCGTGCACGTACTCTGGGACGAGCCACTCCCACGCTTCCCAAGTCTTGGTGGTCAGCTCCAGACAGTAGTCGTAGAGTGATGGGTACGCCATTGGGAAGTGCTCTGTGGGGTAGAGGAGGTTTATGAATCGGAGTTAAGAGATATTATGGATTATATATGATGGACGTGTGACGTTGGCAAATGTTTACTTCAAAATTGCAATAACTAAGTATCTGTTTCACTGGTTTTAGCCGAAATATACGTCACAAAAATGTATGTGTTTAAATGTTTTTCTACAATAGAGAAATGTGGGAAGAAAGAATTGTCCACATATTAGTGGCACAGCGACACGGCAGCAGATAGATATTGCAATTTTACTCAGTGCTATCGCCAACGTCCATACTACGTTGAATACACCGGTTCTCGTCCGATCACCGAAGTTAAGCAACATCGGGCGCGGTCAGTACTTGGATGGGTGACCGCCTGGGAACACCGCGTGACGTTGGCTTTTTTTCTTTTGTTTTAAAGTAAAATAGAAAATTTAATTGTAGATAGATAGATAGTTTTTTATTTGTCTAAAACATGAGTATACAAACACATGGCATGCAAAATGTTACAATCAATTATAATTATATCAGTCATGTTTTGCCTGAACGGCGTACAAATATGAGAGGACGCTACACAGCATCAAGTTATTTTAAATCGTCCATTAAACACGTCATCAAATAAAGCCGTTAACAATTCAATTATTATTATGAGCATAAACTAAAATTATAAAGTACAATAAAATATCGCGTATTTTAGAATCACTACAATGAGCCATTTTACATCAAACTTACCTAGCTTATTTTTAAACGAATTAGCCCGTCTCGCTATCATTTATTTATTAAAAGAATATGGCTCATGTATTCAAACAATACTATTTTTAATTGAAGATTTTATGAAAAGCAAAAAGCCTAAGTCACGCGGTGTTCCCAGGCGGTCACCCATCCAAGTACTGACCGCGCCCGATGTTGCTTAACTTCGGTGATCGGACGAGAACCGGTGTATTCAACGTAGTATGGACGTTGGCGATAGCACAGTCGAAATGAGTGATAACTATCAACACTCTTGTTGTTTTTTTTCTAGTTCAATTCATCGTTGGATATTCACATATACTTTTAAACGTTTTCTATGTGAATCCAACTAGGATTTATCCCGGTTGTACGATTCCGTATCCCGTGAGACAATAACCAAACTTTACGTGAGGGAAACGCGGGCATAAACTAATCTTCTTCTTCGTATCGATGATTCCCATAGTTAAATTAAATTACATTTTTTCGACCAGATCTTACACCTTTCTATTGTATCGAGTCTGGTTATTCTGACCAAACAGACAGATGTGTTGCTGGGGAGTTTGTTCCGCCACTTCTTCTTTCCAGCAAAAACACACAACGTTTTGGGGGACTGTCACTTGTAAATAAGTAAAGTAAATTTTGACGTTCGAAAAGTGCTGATTTTCAGCTTAGTTTGATTAAATGACTTTTGATTTGATAATGTTTTGATTTGACTCAGGCACATCCACAGCGTTGGTAGCGGCTTCGGACAGGTTCCTTAAAGCGCAGGTGGAGTTGCACAATGAGCAAGGAGGTGGGTCATGGTTTAGGAAGAGATTCCGCAGTCGCACTCAGTTTCTTCGGAGCACCCCCATCGGAACAAGTTGAACTTATTTTATCGAATCTCCTCCGGTTCTTCGCGAAGCAGAAGGGATTGCCAGACTCTCAATGACTAAAACCCATCCGTATTTCTTAGTATACCCTTCGCGTTCCAGGGACACAGTTCCTCTTTCAAGCAAACTCCGCAATCCTGGCAGGCACTGGTCTCAGTGGGCCCTATCTAGTATGCTTTTTTTTTTTTTTTGGGTGTGGGAAATCATCAAATAACCCCTCCCGCTCTTGGGCAGAGCGAAAGGGAGTGTCAGACTTCTACTGACTAAAAACCACCCATGTTCCTTCTTCGCCCTTCATGTCGAGGCCTCGGTATTCCTTGCGGACAACCCGCAGCCTCGACAGGCCTATCTAGTATGCTGACAACTCTTTGAGGCGCGTGTGGAACACAATGTGCCGTCGACCCGTTTCAAGTTATTCCAGGGGGTCTACTCTCTAAACACGAAACCCGTAGTTACGGCCAAAGATACGGGCGTTTCCTAATCTGTATCACTTACAAACATAGATTTAGTTAGGTACCCGAACTAAAAAAAAGAACGTCAACACGATTGGACGGTTGTCCATACTCCGGGTGTATTTTCAAAACTCATGAATCCGAATATTATAGGGAGTAGGGTTCATTTCAAAGTTACTTAGTTTCGAAAGCAAGTAAAGTAAGCTAGTCGTAGATAATCACTTGTAGTGGCTTTCTTCTCTGGCGTATCCTCGACCAACATCATAGGGCAAGCTTTCTTGATGTACACGTCGAAGTCCAAGCGGCCGTCGTCGATGATGGAGGCTCCCAGGCTGTTGTACATCGACTGGAATCATCAACAGAACCCTGGGTTAGTTCAATGGGAATGGCAACTGAAACTGATCGCGCTAGTATGGCTTCAAGCATGCCCGTCGGGGCTGCGGGTTGTTCGAAAGAGATACCGCGGCCTCGACACAAAGGGCTAAGAAGAAACATGGGTGGTTTTTAGTCAGTAGAAGTCTGACACTCTAATCCGCTCTGCCCAAGAGCGGGAGGGGTTATTTGATGATTTCCCACCCCCCAAGAAAAAAAAAGGTTAGGCGCATGACTCCTCCTATCCCCGATTCTGTAGCATATGGCATGATCCTCGCCTTGAAACAAATGATGTCTAAAATTAAGATTTCCAGGCGTAAGAATAATGGATTAAAATTTGAAAATAAAAATTTGCAAAATATAATTTGGAGGCGCCGGGTATCGATCCCGGTACCTCTCGCATGCTAAGCGAGCGCTCTACCATCTGAGCTACGCCCCCGATACGTCTACAGAACGAAATTCGTTGTCACAATGTCAGATACATGAAAAAAATAAACCGCTTTTATTTAGAGTACATGTATACGTGACATTATGACGTTACCTTGAAAATTTTAATAAGCAATAAAATATAAATTATCTGATAGTAAAAAGATAAAATGCGCCAGTTAATTCATTAAACAAATGAGAATTACTTTTATCTTTTTTTGTAAGAGATAAATAACATTAGATAAGGTAAAGATACATCAAACACGGTAGCTGTGTTTCTGTAACAGGCGCCACTACGTTCAAACTTCCTCTAAATATTCGTTATTTTATGCATTATTGTCACTCCGTCATCATCTCATCTCCGCTACATGCAATCGTTTTTCATTCATCTTTGTCACAGCCCAGCATCGTGATCCATACAGTAGTCGTACTGTATGGATCAGGATATTGGAGAGTATTGGAATATCAAGCAACAACATTTTCTGCCTAGCCCTTTCCCAACTTTGTTGAGGTCAGCTTCTAGTCTTATCGGATACAGTTTCATATCAATATTTTGCATAGAGTGACTATTAGACCTCCAGAACCCAGTTAGTACTGGGTAATACGACACCCCTTGGTAAGATTGAACTTCGAATGTCAAGCTTATTGTAATGACAATAAAGATTAGTGGTATTCTGAGAGTGATGCCCAATGACATGCCCAGACAGATGTGTTGCTGGGTTCCGCCACTTCTTCTTTCCAGCAAAAACACTAGGAAGTTTCGAAGGGTGGGCGTTTTGGGGGACTGTCACTTGGAAATAAGTAAAGTAAATTTTGACGTTCGAAAAGTGCTGATTATCAGCCTAGTTTAAATAAAGGACTTTTGATTTTGATTTCAATCGGGAGTGGAAGGCCATTATACATACCACCATGAACACACATTCGACGACCGATGTGTTGACCTCTTCGTTAGGATCTTCTTTGTTCGGCAGCAACCCGCTGATCATGTAGCATAGCTGCACCACCTGTTGATGAATACAATAGAATAGAATTTCTGTTAATTCGAGAATCTATGACTCAAAAACGGTTTTTCTTTTGGGACAAGCCCGCCACACTATTCCCAAACCACTGTAACTCCTGAAAGCTAGGATCAACAGTGGCGACCACAAGAAAATCGCTGAGAATAACGGAGGAGCCAACTCCTCCCATTATTTACACTTCCCAGTTCCTTCCAAGGCACACAGGGACATATACAACTGGGCTGCCAGCTGTTTGTAAACAAATTTACAATTTAAATTGTAAATTGGCATTTTCAAACTTAAATATTATTTTGTAACAGTATGAGTTCGAAAATGCTATTTCCCTTACGACTTAAGATGTACAATGATGTATAATGACCAATGAATACAGTAGGAGAAAATCCCATTTTTTTGGAGTGTGAGAAATCATTAAATGAGTCCTCCGGCTCTGGGCGGAGCGGAAGGGTGTGTCAGACTTCTACTGACTAAAAACCGTCCATGTTCGTTCTTAGCCCTTTGTGTCCGGGGCCGCGGTATCTGTTTCGAACAACCCGCAGCACTTGACTGAACACCAAGTAACTACACTACTACCAACCAACTGACCACACCAAGACACACCAATACTACACCACCACCACCACCACCACCACCACCACCACCACCACCACCACCACCACCACTATACTGACCAAGTTAAGCGGCGTTTGCGGCACAATAGTCTTCAACGGCGTCTGTTGTTGAAGCCCGAACATGCCGAACACGATGTAGTTGATGGCACCCGCCACGTAGTGCTCGAACATGCCCTTCAGCTGTTCGCGCACTAGCTCGTTGTTGCGGCTGCGTAGCCATCTGTATGGAATAGGAAATCCTGTAGGTATACTCGTAAGTTCTTAAAGCTTGTGACAGTGCCGAAATATCGGCTGCAAAACTAATATACATGCAGGAAACGCTACAAGTTATCAAAATTACAAATATTTACATAGTATTTTAATATTATCAGCGTCAAAATAAGGTTCGAAATGAAATACCAAAACTAGCAAGAAGGTTTGTGTTTGGACTGTTTTTTAGGGTTCCGTAGGCGAATTGCAAAAAACGGAACCCTTATCGTCGTCATGTCTGTCTGTCTGTCTGTCCGTCCGTCCGTATTTCACAGGCATTAAAATGCCTGTGAAACTATTAAGATATGTAATAGTTTCCGAATAAAATGCCTGTTGGAACTTGGTAGGAGATGTATTCTATGAACTGCTTTACGATTTTTATATAAAATTAAAAAAAATGCAATATTCCTCAAAAAGATTATTTTGGAGGCGCCGGGTATCGATCCCGGTACCTCTCGCATGCTAAGCGAGCGCTCTACCATTTGAGCTACGCCCCCGATATGGCAGACGCACAAAATCGTCAGCGATTAGAGAAAATATTAAAATACTTTAATTATTAATCATTGTAAGTCGGTAACATTAGTGAAAATTAAATAAACGCAGCATTTAGTTTCACCGTGGAAATGTGTAATTGTGTATTTGAAAACAAACCTATCCCAGTACGGATCGTATCCCAAATTCTTCGGATCTACAAACACCATGCCAGCCCTAGACACAGTCGCGGGCGACGCGTAGTTCAGGTCGCCGACTTCAAAGAGTAGCGCGCAATATGGCGCCAGTCGTATTCGCTCCCCATTGGCTAACGTGAGCAGTTTGTTGTCATCCATCACCGAGTTCATGTTCTCTATCCAGAGGGCGTCCACGTCGCCGTCAAACAGTGACCAGCGACGTTCGTCTCTGTCTGCCGGCCTGGTACAACAACAGTTTATACATCACGATTGTTTGATTGGACTTGTAATGACGCGGAATTAAACATCATCATCGGCCTAGCCTTTTCCCAACTATGTTGGGGTCGGCTTCCAGTCTAACCGGATGCAGCTGAGTACCAGTATTTTACATGGAGCGACTGCCTATCTGACCTCCACAACCCAGTTAATACTAGGTAATACGATACTCTTTGGTAAGACTGGATGTCAGAATTTCAGGTCACTGACTACCTGTAACGACTGCCAAAGATCTATATAGGTATGGCAGCCGGGACCAACAGCTTAACGTGCTTTCCGAGGCACGGAGGAAACTCGATATGTCGGGCGGTCACCCGTCCACAGACCGACCTAGGCAAGCACAGCTTTACTTATAGATCGACCCGAGTGGCAGTTCTTATTAAGCCACGGAATTAAACGCACGTGACTAAAAAAAAGTGATAAATATACATTTTGATAAACGGAGGGAAAGGAAGGCCAAAGAACAGATATATGGATTGTGTGAGGAATGATATGAAAGAGAAAGGAGTAAATTATGCCATGACGTCTGATAGGAGAGAATGGAAGAAAACGAGTTGCGCCGATCCCAAATAATATGGGACAAGGGCGAGTCGGCAGATGTTTTCAAAACCCACATTTTAAAATTTTCAAGGTCTTTGAAATTACTGCAAAAGTAAAACAAAGTTAAGTTAATAAAAACAAAAAGAAAGGAAAATGGAAGAAGAAAGTTGTTAAGTTCTGAATGTTACACGGCGGGACATAATTATATAGTTTCTGAATGTTATACAAGGTGCAGTTTTGCATCCGCGTCACAGGGAGTCATTGTACTCATCATTATGAACAACTTTTACTACAGGAACAAGCCTGAATCTTAAAAAAAAATACAGTTGTTCCCTACAATAATGTTTGCATACTCGTCAAAATCTATGGAACAACTGTTCTTTTTTCGTGATTTTATGATTGGAATGAATTTGACGCAATTGCAAATCGACAGATTGAATATTAAACTATCTACTTTGTACTTATGTTCACAAAATAAATGGATTTGACAAATAGGGGATTTCGTGTCAAAATAACTGGAAGAAGAACACGTGCGGGTTCGTGATAAGTAGCAGCAGTCGAAGGGGGCCTTCGTCCAGGAGTGCAACAAAGCAGAATATGAAAAAAGGGGGGATTTGACTCAACCTCAGAAGTTTTACCAGCAGCAGTATTGGTGGAACATCAATGTCTTCAGCATTATTAAAAAGCCAACATTTTAAATAACAAGAGATGCAAGTTAAATCGTGTAAATCAATTATACCTGTTCATTTCTCGGAATATTCTGGAATACAAGCCATCTGTCCAGTCCCTAGTCACAGGGTCCAGTATTCCATACAGCTCTATTACGGAACAAGCCTGGAAAACCAAGAACCATTTATAATTTACTAGCTGACCCACGCAACTTCGTCTGCAACACATAATATAGCTTATAACCTTTCTAGATAAATCGACTATCCAACTTATTAAATTGAGCTATATCGTACTCGTAACAAACAAAAAATCTTACCTTTCCTCTATAAAATACCTATTAGTTTAGATTGACTTCGATTATATTATTAAAGTAACAATTACTATGTATCTCTTACTGTTTAATATACAGTAATACCTTGTACTTGTAAACATTATGGTGCAGTAAATATTTTGAATTTAAATTTCTCCGGAGCCCCCAGAGGCCAGAATCCCCACGTACCTACCGCACCGGACCGAATGACTGCCACGCGCTAATTATTTTGTCGCCCGTATATTTTTACATTGCGATATCTTCTAAGATATTTGTTTAAACTGTATAGAGTAAAGGGCACAAATATTCTATATTAAATTTCCGTGCTAGCAAACACATTTATTTAGATATAGATTAATACCATATCGGTTAAATAAGCTTCGCAAAATATAATTCTTTTTAACCTAACATTTTAATATAAAAAAATGGTTACAGTGAGTCAATCGTAAAAGATAAACATATGCTGTCGCGGACTTTTTTTTAGAACTTTTAAAGAGGAACAATTCCGTCATACATGATATTTACGTAACTTAAACCGTTTTCGCAGCGCACGCAACGGAAGCTCTCAAAAAGGAATATCTTTTCCGGTTTTTGCAACATTTTTCATTTATGCTCCGCTCCTATTGATTGTGGCGTGATGTTATATAGCCTAAAGCCTTTCTCGATAAATGGACTATCCAACACTAAAATAATTTTTCAATTCTAACCAGTAGTCCCTGAGTTTACCGCGTTCAAACAAACAAACAAACAAACAAACAAACTCTTCAGCTTTATAATAATAGTATAGATTTAATTAATGCACAATGTACATACACATCATAGTTACACCCTAGGCTTAAAACTAGTGAGTACATGGCCCTGTTAGGGCGCAGCAAGATATCTATGTACAAAAAAAAATTTATTTTTTAGTAAAGCATCTTTGAGGGAAAGAAGGGAGATAAATAAAGAAGAAAGGAGAGAAAGAGAGAGAGAGAGAGAGAGCGAGTTGTAGAACAAATAGTGCAATCCCTATTTAGTAGGCAGCTTTAGCAGTGTCTGTGACTTGACCATCGTGTATATGATAAGTGTCTTATGTCAAAAATGATCATGTACAAACCCCACGCCAGCTACTACAATCTGTCAATTTTCTTTCAATAGATTTTCAACTTTATCCCTAAGGCATTGGGTTCCAGGTTGTTTGGTGAAAATTTAACAGTTTCGGGTAGCATGATGTTCCGTCCTTTGACTAGAAAGCCTTCAATTGGAATATTTTTGCTTTTCTATACATATTGATAGAATTCAAAACTACAATATGAATGGTTCCAGAGATTTAAAAACTTTGAAAGCGTCTTAAACCCACATTTCTTTGTTAAATATACGTGTGTCGATTATTTTCTGTTATCTCGTTTCTAAAGAACAACGATTCGCGTATTTCTTGCCATTATCTCATAAAACTACTTATTGGGCTTAACATGATTTTCTAATTAAAGGACGGCAGTGCTGGCGTCTCCAAACTTACCTTAGGATTGAGCACAGTTACTTTAGTAGGCAGTCCCATCAGTATCTGCGCCTTGGCGATGGTGTGTAGGATGACTGTCTTACCGCCGCCGGTGGGACCTACTACCATGGTGCAGTGCCGCGTCATCATCGTCTCGTATAGCTGGACCACTTTATCCACCTGTGGGATCGTAGTACTTGGCATTAGCATCGCACATTCGTCACTAGTAAAATTTTTATTTTGAAAGGAAATTCTCATTTTTTAGAAAAAACGTTGCCCCACTCAAACTGCGGTACTCAGAGATATGATTACTTAAGCCGTCACTTAGTAAAGATTTGACATACTTTTGTATGACAAAACTGTCAAAACCTTTACTAAGTGATGGCCTAAGTAATCATTAAAACTCTCTGAGTGCGGCAGTAAGAATTACTCCTGTATCGTGTATTCGTTTACAAACATTTAAATTCACATACACAAACCAAGCACCCAGGCCCGAAACAACTATTTGTAGGGGATCTCTCATCATCATCTGTAGGTATACAAATATTTGTTCCGTGAGGGGATCAAACCAGTGACACGCAGCGCAGCAGTCAATTGCTTGAGCCACTGCGCCAACCGTGCCGCGAACTCCATGTTCTGGTCGGTATGATTTGGTACAGCTGGGCGGCAAAAGCGAATATTATATGTACACAACATTAAATCACGCCTTGTAATCCCCGAAGGGTTAGTCAGAGGCCCGTCGGGGCTGCGGGTTGTTCGCAAGAGATACCACGGCCTCGACATAAAGGGCTAAGAAGGAACATGGGTGGTTTTTAGTCAGTAGAAGTCTGACACTCCCTTTCGCTCTGCCCAAGAGCGGGAGGGGTTATTTGATGATTTTCCACCCGCCAAAAAAAAAAAAGAAAAAGGGTTTAGTCAGAGGTGTACCTAACAAGTGCACCCAAGTTCCTTGTATATAATAGGATGCAAATCCAGACCCTGTGGCTGCTACTGAGAACTTCCTGATGAAAAAAAACCTTAAACTTATACAGCTGAATACCAGTATTTTACATGGAGGTGGAGCGACCGCCTATCTGACCACCAGCCCAGTTAGTACTGGGTAATACGATACTCCTTGGTAAGACTGGCTGAAACGCCTGCCAAGATGTAAACATGACAGCCGGTACCAACGTGCTTTCCGAGGCACAGGGGAAACTCAGCATGTCACGGGTGGTCGCCCATCCGCGGATCAACCCAAACGAGCACGCCTTAACCTGAAGATCGACCCCGAGCGGCTGTTATTATTAAGCCACGTACTCGAAACACCAGCACGCGTAGCATGACCACCGTAGAAACGGGTTTTGTCGACGGAAGAATCGTCAAAATGACAGATTGTAGCAAAATTTCGTGTCAAATTGTATGGAAAAAGCTTTGTCTATTCTTGGTAGAATAGAGATAAAATCGCTAATCGCCGCGTGCAGTAAACTTGGTAAATGTCCCGTTTTCAGTGTTAATGATAATGTTACTGACCAGTGACTATGTAGGTTTAAAAATTAATTATCTACAATTATTCTTTCCCCATGACAATTTCGAAAACTCATCCCACATACACACTAACCTGATGTGCCAGCACGATATACCCCTCCTTGTTCAGCACCTCAGTGACCGCTGCATTGAAGTCTGGGTATCCCACGCGTGGACATTCCAGTCCAGGGAACAAGTCCTTGATCAGACCAAGGAACAGCGGGACATCTTCAAACACGAACTTCGGATGGTTCATGTCTCTATAGAAGAGGAATTAGGCATGTTTGCAACACTTACATGGTGTAAATGGAATTTTTACGAAGTAATAATAACTGGAAAACGACTTTTTTTGGGCAGAAATCATTTTACTCAATGTAACGCACACAAAGCATTGTGCTGTTGGCATGCATAATTGCATAGTATAATAGTACAGGGGTCATGGACACTTTTAGGGTATAGTTATGGCATTCAAAAATTAAATTTAAAATAAACTTGTCAAAAAAAAATTTGACCTCCAAAATCTCCGTATCTAGGAGGATCTAAAGGATAGTAAGCCAATCTGCCTGGTTAAGGGTATTTTTACACTTTTTAGATAGAAAAGTAATTTGACTGCACATCAAAATTGTTACAGCCGAAAATTCGAGTTGAATAATGTGACCACACACAGAACTACTACCGTCGGGGCTGCGGGTTGTTCGCAAGAGATACTGCGGCCTCGACATAAAGGGCTAAGAAGGAACATGGGTGGTTTTTAGTCAGTAGAAGTCTGACACTTCTTTTCGCTCTGCCCAAGAGCGGGAGGGGTTATTTGATAATTTTCCACACGCCAAAAAAAAAAAAAGGCTGAAGACACTGGGTACCTGAGAGCTCTCATGAGCACCATGATCTCGCTGAGGCCGGGCGAGTCTCGCCGCAGCTTGCCGGCCATACGCAGCACTGCCGTGAGAGCGCGCAGGCCCCAGTCGTAGTGAGACTGCTTCGACAACTGCTGCTGAGCCACGTGGTATAGCATTGTCATCTTCTTGGCTAGCACCTGGAGGTTAATTAGTGGAAGGCTGTTTGAACTGACTCAGTGTGACTGTTACATTCAATTTATTTGTCAAAAACACAATATGTAGGTTCACAATCAGTTGGAATGACTACAAAAAAAAGTATCAACCTCTCTAGAGAGGCGTACAAATAAAATAATAATATAATTCGACACAAAAATTTGTTAAAAAGTTACGTAAAATGAAATAATTGAAATAGAATGAAAAAAAAAGGTAATCAAAGTTATATAAACAAAAAAACTTATACTTAATTAAAATGATCAAAAAATAAATTAATAAAAATAACAAAAAGACATCAATAAATAACAGAACTTGAAAAATAACAAAATAAAAAAAGCAAAGCAAGTTACTCAAACGATACAAAAATAAAAAACTTTTTTGCAAAAAAACCGACTTCAAAAACACAAAAACGAAAAACACATAAAAGTGAAAAATAAACTTCACAAGAAAAAGCAGCTTCTGAAGTCGGTGACATTTTGTTTGTTTGATTTCGTTTTTTGCGCATCATAAACGTGGACGAGAAGCGGTGAATACAACTTGTTGGGATATCAAACAAGTGTGGTACGCCGCAGTACGTCTGCTAGTACCGTGGTAAAAGAGTGATGGTGGCATCAGGATAGATTTTTAATTCCAATTAATTTACCTTAGCAGTAAGGAACCCATCAGAGAACAGCGATATCTGGCAGATCATCTCGAGGTCCGGCAGGATGCAGACGACGGGTCTGAACAGCGCCTTCACGGACTCCGGCAGTTCCGTGCGGCCAGCGTATCCGGGGTTCATTGTGATGAAGATGCCCACTTTGGCGTCCATCGCTATTTCTTGACCTTCGAACTGAAGGAGTGTTTTGTTTTAGGAAATTTTGTATATTAATTTATTTGGGATAAAGGCAAGTTGTCCATGACATTGGAACCGCCACATAGAGTTTACAATGTTGCGTCGAATAATGTCACAAAAAATATTATTTGTAAAAACTTGGTTTGCACATAGGAGCAGTCGAGTAACAAAAGCTACTCACAGTAAACCTCTTCAGCTTCATCAGCAGAGCAGATCGGATGCACTGGAGCTGCGTTGATATCACAGACAGCACGGAGATGTCGATCCTGTTGAACTCGTCGAAGCAGCCCCAGGCACCACACTGGCACAGACCAGCCAGGATCTGTCCCACGGCGCGGAAGTCCATGCCTTCGCCGCAGTTCGTCACCACGCAGAGGAGCCCTAGGGCTTTTGCTAGGTCTTTTGTTGTTTCTGTCTTGCCGGTGCCGGCGGGACCTAGGAATTTATCGTAGGTGAATATTTTAGTCCACACAGTCACGCGACAGCCTCCTATCTTGGCTGCAGAGGCTTCATACAACAAAAAATATTTGGACGCAGCCAGCCAGCGAAAATTATCATAAACTTGGAGCAAAGCCATCCAAACATCCATAACGCAGCTGAGAGGCACATGTTCTTCCTATTGTTGCGAACAATTTTTTGTAATGACTTTTGTGGGATATCAACTATTGATGTTATTGGCAGCATTAAAATCAAGAATCGATTAGCTTAGAAAAGGGGAAGAGATAAAATGTGGTACTGTACGAGCTTCAACAGGAAATAATTTACTATACGATAATAGACTGTGTGTAACGGAATCAATTATAGTTTTCTTTTCAATTGATTTAGCAATATATTGTAATTGTAAGTGAATTATTTAGTTAGTTGTTTTCGGATGCAATGCGAGCGTGGAGCCCTAACACAGAAATATTATGATTTATGCCACACCTGCTCTCTTCACCTTCCTCTTCACAACTTACTGAACGCTCCAGTACTTGAAGCAAACGAC